>JANTPZ010094128.1:0-10763 GCA_025593235.1 Vachellia pachyceras
TTGCATTAACACTGCATGTAAATTTTGCTAAAAGAAAGGCGATGTTGTAACCAAATAGAAATATGCATAATTAAAAAAGAAATATAGATCTATCTACAATTGCAAGTTGATGAACTAAAATGTAAATGCACAAGTATCAATATAAAATATCGTATTTATAGTAAGTCACACTATTTATAAATTAAAGTTATAAACAATCTAACTGATTAATCTCAAACTTCGTAGAAAATATATGAAAAAAAGATGCATCTAGTTGTTAATATCTTCATTTTCAGTATAAGAGTTAAATAAGTGATTTATTTTAGTTATAAATATAACGATAAAGTATACTTTTAGTTCTTTATGTTTGCCTTAGGTCTTCACTTTAGTCCTTTAAGTTTAAAAAGTGCACTTTTAGTTCTCAAACTTAACGCCGTTAGTCTCTCTTAACAGAAATTGATGACTCATCAAATTTAATTGATGACTATGCAATAAAATGTTGACAAAACATACTCACATTTTAATTCTAATTTAATATTATAATAAATTTGATATTTTAAATTGTGTGAAATAAAAAAGATTTAAAATAAAAACAACTATATCCAGTGATGAGTCGGCAATTTCCGTTAAGAGAGACTAACGGCGTTAAATTTGAGGGACTGAAAGTGCACTTTTTAAAACTTAAAGGACTAAAATGAAGACCTGACGCAAACATAAAGTGCTAAATGTATACTTTAGCCTAAATATAAAGCACCAGTCCATTTTATATATTAAATTTATAATATTCTCCTAACAATATCCAATATTGATTACATATATCTTGAACTTATTACAAGTAACTAACATATTTTAGGAAAGCACTTGGAGGTTGGGAGCTTGTGTAACTAATAACCAATTGGCACATTTAATTATTGGCCTCATATTTATTATGTATTCAAAAGTCACATTCCATCATTCTCCTTAAATTCCCCACCATCTTCATTAATAAGCCTTCTCTCTGTTTAGTCTTTATTAAAATTTAACATTATTGTCTACTTAATAATCCCCACTTAAATGAAACGTTGCACAAAAAACATGCAGGCTGCTTTTTTTTAAAAAAATAACTAATGAACAATTTTATAAAGGCTAAAGTATACTTTTAGTCTTTTATGTTTGTGTCAGGTTTCACTTTAGTCCTTTAAGTTTAAAAAGTGCACTTTTAGTCCCTCAAACTTAACGTCATTAATCTCTCCTAACGGAAATTGCTGATACATCAAACTTAACGCTGTTATTTTAGATACTTTTTTATTTTACACAATTTAAAATATCAAATTTCTTATATTATTAAATTATAATTAAAATGTGAGTATGCTTTGTCAACGTTTTATTGCATAGTTATCGATTAAATTTGATGAGTCAGCATTTTCTGTTAAGAGAAACTAACGGCGTTAAGTTTAAGGGACTGAAAGTGCACTTTTTAAACTTAAAAGACTAAAATGAAATCTAATGCAAATATAAAGGACTAAAAATATACTTTAATCTTTTATAAAATAAATTAATGATATTTTATCTGTATATATAATAATGCCTTTTATGGAAAAACAAAAAAAAGGTGGCAATCCATTTTAGTGTTATATCTTCCATTATAGTCATCTCCAAGCCATTCTGCCACCCTAACGCTAACCCTAAACCCAAAATTAATTGCTTTCATATACGTAGAATCACTATATATATCCCAACAAACTAAAGCCTTCAAGAATACACATATCTCAACAATATTAATACTGTATATTTCTTATCACACACAAAAACACTGTTATTTCTTTATACGGAAACAAAATATAGGTTCGGTTGGATCCTGAGGGCCTTATTAGAGTTAGCGTATGGCTCCAGATTAAAAAAGCACTTGCATAACACCAAGAATGTATTCACATTAGTAACGCGATTTAAACTTACGATATTATAGGTTATGTGCATGTTTGAGAAACAATTTTTTCCAACAGTGCATGCAAGTCAAGACAAAAGCATCTTGAAATCCATAAAAGTATATTGGAATCCGTATAATCATCTCAGAATCCGTAACTCCTTTCTCCCAACGGATTTCCCAAACACACACTAGTACTAAAAGCCAACTCCTTACGTATCGTATCAAACCAATTAAGATCTGAGAGCAGAATTACTATCATTTTTACCTACACCATGGACAAGCACCATTATAGCTGTAACCTCTCTCTCCCCTCTCTCTCCCTCTCACCCTCTCTCCCTCGCTACTGCTGCAATCTGGAAACCAAAATAATTAATGAAATAGTAAATTCAGATTTCATGAAAATTGTCAGCAGGGATTATATATAATATGTGAATATGAGATGGTGATAGTGAAAAGTGAAGTGCCTTGGCCAACATGATTAACCTCCCTTCCCTTCTGCTTCAACAAACTCAAACCTACCCACACACACACGTTTTGTATATAATATATATATATATATATATATATGCTTATGTATTATCCATATAGGAGATCTGCTTTGAAATAAATGAGGTATGTTATGTGATTCAATGAGAGTGCCAAATTGGTTGTGTTGTTCATTCTCACAAGAATATCTTATCCGTGCGTGTGTACATAACCAAGTAATCAAGTAATATTTAAAAGAAATTAGTTATCAGTGCACACATAATAATAATATTATTATTATAAAGTATATTTTGGACTGTAATTGTCAACTGTTGAAATCAAATTTCATGGTTTATACATGTTTATTATAAAGTATATTGTGGCATGCTGAAAGAAAACAACTAGCAAACTTAATATTTATACTATCAAGGATCAATCTATATTAGGAAACATAAGAAATAGTAAAAAGTAAAAACCTGTCGGGTGTTAGCTTCCTCCTCTCCAACCACCAGTAAGTAATTGTATTGTGCTAACTGAGCTTCACGCACCTAAGCCAGGCCAGAAACTCTACTGTGAAACTCAAATTTTAAATGTTTTAATTTAAATGATTAAAACAATAAAAAGCACATTTTTATTATTAATTTAATTATGGATTTACATTAAACACACAGATCATATGCTACAGGCTAATTCAATTGGGTTCCGCCAATGCTAATTGGCAAAAATTGCTACCTAATCTTGCTTTTTTTTTTTTGAAACCTTTGGGGATAAAATTTTGAAATTCCGAATAAATGAAAGGCCATTATGGTTTCAAAGTTTCAAACAAATCAACTTTCTAATTAGGTTCCTCTACAACATAAGCATTATGGTTTCAATTCCCATGTGATCTCAGCCTAATCAGATACAAGTTGCAGAATAAATTAGGAAGAACATGCATGTGTAGTTTGATGTTTCTAAATAAGTGTATTCATTTTCTTGCTGAAAAGTAGCTTTGATTTTGAATATGCCATTTGTGGCACATCACAAGGCATATCAGACGTGCTTGATTTATTATAAATTTAAAGGATCGACTCCATATGACATGTGATCATTATAAATGTCCTTTTCCTTTTCTGTCTTACCAAGGCCAGCCCATTTTATTCCTCCATATGGAAAATACACAAACAAGGAATTGTGGAGGAAACATGCTTGACTTTAATTATAATATGTTTCCCTCTCTTCATTCCTTCATCTTTCTATAATTAACTCAACATACATCAATGTTAATGTTGTTGATTCTCAACAATAATCAATATATAATATAATACGTATCCACACAAGCTGCCTCCTTTCCATCGGCTTCATGCGGCTTCAGACACAATTTACTGTTCACAAGAATCTCTTTGGCTCATTCCCAAAAAAAACTCCTTGGGCTCTGTTCATTGGCTTCCATTACTTGACATCGGCTCACATTTTGAACGTCCAGTGTGCCGCTATTTCCTTTAAAAACCACTTACATTCTATCCTTCTTTACTGCACCCACTGAACTCTCACCTACTGAACTTTCCTTTCCTCTCCTGTGATTAGGTAGCTATCCTCAGTCATTGGTCATTTTCGAGCTTCAGCCCCAAGGTCTATAGGCGTGCTAGTTATTCCTCCCCGCTCGGCCTGGATGCAAATAAGAAGGATGCAAAAAATGCCAGAATCGCCTTTGTGCAAAATGATCTTGAGATCATCACAATCTTTTCTTCTTCCTTTGTGTGCGCCAAATGAGTGTGTTGATGCAACATGATCAACAGTTAATCTTAAAGGGAGAAGAAAAGAGTGTGATGATCTCAAGATTCTTTCGGATCATCTAGGTGGTGAGGAAGTGACGCCTCTTGAGAACTCAGCTTCCTCAAGTGATGAGTATGAACTTCCTGCTGCAAGAATATGATCCAATTTTTGCATGTGTTGTAGTTGCAACCAAACTTATTTCTAAGCTAAACTTGTATGATTTATTTCTCAGGAACCGCGCATCAGAAGATAGATTTCTTCGGCATCATTTAGTAGTTTGTTTTTCTTCTTAGGTGGAAGCTATCTGTATGTTTTTGAGCAGGTGGGGTTGGAAGGTGAAACCTTAAGCCATCATACTGTAAGAGGGAGTAAATCTGTTGATTGGGCACAGTGATCTTCACCAAAATGCTGCATGCCTTTTTCTGATACATGTGGTCACTAACATCTACATTTATCCTAAGTTCACTCATCTTTTGGTGTTATCAGATAACATTTCTTTTACTGTAATATCATTTCTTCATCTGACTTCTACTGATTTTCCATTTATCCTAAGTTCACTCATGTTGTGGTGCGATGATCCCCTGGCCTTTGATATGAGTAGCATGGGAAAATGTCTAGTATGGGAAAAAGTTGCCTTGGTTCATGTCATGTTGTAGAACCTGCCTTGGTTCATGTCATTCGTTTACAGGAAAAGCTGCCTTGGTTCACCAACAAAGGTTCACTTGCTCCAGGGAAAATCTGATTGAACTACTATAACATAGCTGAGAAGTCATTTATAATGCCTTCCATGGTCTATCTTTCATTCCGTGATAAACAAACATTTCATTTCAGACAGATATATATCACACATATTCGTGGATTGCATACAAAAAAGAACATGCAACGGCTGTGTTCCACATGACATGACTTGAACTCCTTGTCTTTGCATTTGAAACTTAGAACACCCTCTGTTGCCTTTATAAATGGAAACCATTCATTTATGTCTAGCATTTCCATTCTCACATGCTTATTATGAACCCTTGGACACCATACATTGTATAAGGCATTCTGGTACAAGAAGCTGATCTCCGTGTCCAGCTGATAAGTACTTGAAGCCATGAAATGAAATATGTATAATATTAGTTGAGATCAATGTAAATTGTAATGTTCTATTTTTAAACGTATGGTTCAAGTGTAAATGTTGGGATGACATTACCAGGCAAATGTTAAGTGTCAAAAGATGTTTACCTGTTCTTGTCTTAAAATCAAAGGAATTTTAACCATGCATCTAGAAGATGAGTGAAATAGAACATTAAATAAATAATGACAGATGAGCATTAAATAAATAATTAATAATTAATATTAAATAGAATGAATAATCAAGCAGAGATTTTCCCGTGCAACATATGTCATATCTGTTTTATCTGTCAAAGTATATTAAACAAATTAGAGAATATATCTCCCTTTGACACGTCAACTTTTGCATGCGGAACACATGACAAGTGTCAGGGAAAGTGCTGATCATGTTGCAGGCGCCTTTGACAAATGCCAACTGTAATACAAGGACACGAGGACTTTTGCATGCAAATATCCTCCTTTACCCTTTGATGCATAAATTTGCCATTGAAAAGGAGAAGCTGGAGTATGTTTTGTGTGTTCCTGACGCATACTGTAACCCAGTTGCTTGCCCTTCGCTTTGTCATGCTGGAGTAAGTCCTTCATATTCATGTACATGGTTGCTGATTTATCCGTAAACCAGTACTGTTCCCATGATATTTCTCATTTCATGTTAAATGTTAATTTAAAATTAATTCTGCAGCCTATATACTTTGGACGCCAATATGCAGAGTTACAGTGGAAACTCATATACGTGTCATTTTTACAAACTGATAATGAAGCAAGACGCAGTATGGTTTGCAACGTTTCCACTGCATAAAACGCTTTCTATTTGTTTTAGTTTTAGTCAGTGCCTAAGGGAGAACATTTTGCTTTAGCTGAGAAGTTGTCAATGTAACTTGCACTACACATGTCTGCATCCTACTTTTCTTTTTCTGACAAATCATATACCATGTTTCAGCAAGCAGCTTTCTGATAGATCTTTTGATATTGTCAAAAGATTTACTTGATAAAACGATAAGTTTTAGCTTTCTGTCAAAGAACTTTTCTAACGCGCCACATCCTTTACCATGAAATCATTTTATTCTTTTTAGACAGTGCCCAAGGGAGAACATTTTGCTTTAGCTGATAAGTTGTCAATGTCACTTCCAATACAATGTCTGCATCCTGCTTCTCTTTTTCTGACAAAGCCTTCACCATGTTGCAGCAAGCAGCTTTCGTATACATTTAGGTTTTTATAAACATTAGCACTTGGAAAAATGTGTATTGCTTTAAAACAAACATGTGTATAGACTAAATTATTGCTTTTCCTGTGAACCATTAAGTTTGCTGAGCTGAGGCCTTGATGCTGTTAAACGTAATGGGTATTGCTCTCTGACCAGATGCACCCTTGAATTTTTTTAGTGGAGATGCTTTGTTAGGTAATCAAATGTGTTTTAATAGTAAAACAACGACATGCAACAACTTAAATCTATTAATATAATACCAGCAACAAATCAGCCGCTCTATTTCATGGATGTTTTTTTTGTTAAAATAGTCCTGAATTCTTTTTTTATCTCTCTCTTTTCAGCCTTTTTTTCCTGTTTATGAAACATCCTTTAACATCTTTCATGAAGTAGGTTACTTAAGGATATAAGATTTTAGGAATATGTCCACATTGAAAAATGGAGATATGTCCTAAAGATGTTCATTACAATACGATGTGCCCAGCCTGTTGTTGAATGACACTCTTAAAGATATAATGTTAAGTAATCCAGTACATATGTCCTGCATTTTCTGATTGCTTCTTTTGGTGTAAAACAATAAAGTTTATTTCTAATCAATGCTGCCGACTTAACATCCACGTTTGCAGAGCTTCAAACCTTCAGCCATCTATCTTTTGATTTTAGCTTGAACAAAACATTTTCAACACCCCATGTCTTTGCATTTTTCCCCCCTTATCTCATATCCTTAAGTCATTGACTTTGTTATGTCCCATCTAGCATGTTTTTGTGTTTCTGAAACAGCCTTTAAGATGATTTAGAACCCAGCTACCTTAAACATATAAGTTTTTAGGATTCTGTGCGCATAGAAAAATATGCAGTTTCCTTAACAATTTCTCATTACAATATCCAAGTCTGATGCAAATTACCTATGCAAGCTAACCATCTATGTTTGTAGACATGAGGCCTTGATGTTGTTAACCATAATTGCATTGTGACCATATTCAAACATGCTCTCTGACCAGATGCACTCTTGAATTTTTTTTAAATGATATGTTAGTTAATCAAATTCTTGGTTAATATAATACAACAACATAAGATTATCACAGCAGGACAAATATTTATGTTTATGCATTAAGGTGCTTGCCCTTTAGCTATGTGAACTATACAATAGCAACATAACTAACCACTTAGCGTGACTTTGGCTATATGGCCTCTACTTTGCACAGCAACCATATGGCTTAATTTCCTATAAACCATTAATGAAGTCGGGATGCATCTGTTTACTTACAATAACCAAGCCTCCAGACTTTATTTATATTTATGCATTAAGGTGCTTGCCTTGTGCTTTGTCATGTTCAACTTGCCCATGAGTAGGTCCTTCATAATCATCTACATGGTTGCTGATTTTTATATAAACCATCCATGTTTCTTCACACTCTGACAAGATGATTTATCTGTAACCAATACATTTTGCAAGTTAACCTTCACCATAAAACTCTTTTCATTTTTTCTTGAAAGTTCCCATGGGAGAACATTATGCTTTAGCTGCTTAGTTGTCAATGTCTTTTACAACACACTTTTCTTCATCCTACTTTTCTTTTTATGACAGATCCTTTAACGTGTTTCAGATTTCAGCTTCCTTACACATTTTGGGTTTTACAAATATGAGCACTTGGAAAATTTGTACATCTTTAAATCACCTAAGAGATTATTGCGTTTTCTATGGACAAGTGAGAGGTAATGATTTTTCTGATTCCATATTAAAAGTCTGATGCACATTGCTTATGCAGCCTAACCATCTATGTTTGCATACCTGAGGCCTTGATGCTGTTAACCATAATTGAATTGTGACCATATTCAGACATGCTCTCTGACCAGATGCACTCCTCCATTTTTAAGTTGAAATAATATGTTAGGTAATCAAATACTTGGTTAATATAATACAGCAACATAAGATTATCACAGCAGTACAAATAGATTATGATAGCAGCACAAATATACTATCTCAACAGCAACTATTGATTGCTTCAAACAGGTTTCAATTGAAACGTATAGGTTTTTGTCACCTAGATAAAATGAATGTAAGGTTGGAGGCTTAAATTTACTCTCAAACCTTTGTTACATCCGTTAAACCTTCTAAAACGCATTCTTCCATTTCAGCCTTCACCTTTGGTTGCTCCTTTTCTGCAAAAGTATAAGGAGGATCTGATTTTGTACCTGATTTTTCATCTATCTGTTCACACATTACTCATCACACATTACGTCCGGTGCACCTTTTCTGTTTGTTTCTTTGCATATAATCATGGAAACAGATAACGTGAAGTGATTAAATTACTGATACCACCTCACCAGCCATGTCTGCAAACTGACTGATTTGACAAATGTGACCTTGTGGAAAGCAGCAAACTGAATTTGACCTCACTGCTTTTCCATCTTCCATTGTGACGTTGTGGTATAAATAATTTACTATTTTAAATCTGTGCATTTAAGGGAACTTTGTAACCAAGGATGCAACGTGCTTTGAATCAGTTTCCTTAAACATGTAACTTGTTCTATCAACCATATTGTGTGAAGCTCATGCTTGTCTGGTTTGTGCTTTTACTGTTTCCATTTAACTTCACAAGCATTAGTCATCAATATTGTGTGAACGTCAGATTGCTGATTATACGTCTCAAAAGTTGTTCACATATGAAGGATGCAAAGATATGACCTACATGCCTTAGCTTCTGTTTATGATGTCTGCAAGCTCTCTGACCTACATCTGATTTTTTAAACTGAATGAACATTATGCATATGGCTCTTGCTAACTGAATAAGCATTTTTACTTTCTTTGGCACTAAAGATCTCCATTTAACTTCACAAGCATTTTTACTTGCTGACTGAATAAATGATTTTTTCATACCTTCCTATTTCGTGTAAACCAAAAATGTCTCCAGCCTATCCTGCTGTTACAAAAGCATCTTCATATCTCGATCTTCATCCTTGCTTTAAAAAAATGATTTCAACTAAACCAGTAAATTAAGGCCATGCATTTCTGTTTGCTGCTTTTCATGTAACCAGGTAAACATATAATGTGAAGTTATTAAATTACTGATGCCGCCTCACCAGCCATGTCTGAAATCTGACTGCTTTGAAAACTGTGACCTTGTGGACAGTAGCAAATAGAATGTGACCTCCCTTCTTTTCCATCTTCCATTTTGACCTTGTGGTTTACATAGTTTACTATTTGGAAAGTGTGCATTCGTGAAGCTTTATAACCAATGCTGCAACCTGCTTTAAATCAGACTCCTTAAACCTTAACTTGTTCTGTCAACCAGCTTGTGAAGGACATGCTTGTCTGGTTGGTGCTTTTCCTATTAGAATGTAAACATACTACTTAAAGTCAACAATTTAATGATTCCTTCTCACCATCCATGTCTACAGAAGTTCTTCCTTAATGCTGGTCATTATACAAAAATCGTATGAAAAAATAATTAACAATGTGGCCTAAATAATCAAGCCATAAATAACAACATAACTCACACCCCCAATAATAGTACATTTCCCTATGTAACCATCCAAAACGCATTATAACCTTTCCTTCAAGTCATCTCTCAATTGAAAATTACAGCAGAAACATTATGTAAATCAACTCAATTTTTCATATGCCTTTTAATTCCATGCAGTTGTCATATAACTTTGCAAACAAAAAAATGATTTTGTATATTTATTCCCATTTCGTGTAAGTCAAGTGTCTTGTACAGCTACTCTACGAAAAACAGATGATCTCCATGCCTCTAACATGCAGGATTGTTGTTAGTCTCAATGTAAACTATGCATATGTCGATTGCTGAGTAAAAAAAAGTTGTTTGACATTTAACCCGATCTCATGATGTTAGTACTGGATCCTTCATGATGTATACAAAACACATTTTTTCACCTTTTCCTATAACTTTCACCACACATAAGATAATTGTTTAATATCTTCATATTTCGTGTAAGCCTAAAAGGTGTCCAGCCTATCCTGCATTTACAAACCTCATCGGCCAAATTGAAGACATTGTCTTCTACCCCTCAGTCGACATATAACAGGTTAGAATCAAACCAGAGTCCAACTTTTCATTACCATTTTCTTGCTTACTATACAACAGCATGTTCCCTTGAAACTGAAAAAATCATTCAAGCATTTTCATATCTGATTCTTCATACTCTTTCATATATCTTTTTCCAGTCCAAACATCCAGCTACTGTTCTGCCATGTCTCGTGTATCCTTGCTGCAAGATGTCCATGATGGAACTGAGAGGTGGACAATCATTGTTCGTGTCTTGAGGAAGTGGAACGTTTACCAAAAGTCTTCACCAAGTGAATTATTTTGCAT
>JANTPZ010094129.1:0-18496 GCA_025593235.1 Vachellia pachyceras
AGCCAGTAGTTACTCACCACCTTATTTCTCTCGTCAATATGCTTCAAGTTATCTTTGAAAATATCGAATCTGCGTAACTTCTCCTCGATGCTCTCATAAATCTTGCCGTGTTTTGCCATCCATGATTCGAACAGCTCAATCAACTTATCCATGGACTTCAAGTCCTTGGGGGAGTAGCCGACGATGGAAAAATCACGTCCCAAAGCCAGGGACGCGCATAAGCAGATGGAGTAGAGAAAGGCAAGTGTCTTGGACAAGGCCATAGCCAATGGATACGACCAAGAAATGCGAAAGGAGGAAAGATGTGGAGCAATGGGGTGAGGGAAGTTGCTTTATATAGGTTATGTTTAGGATGTCGCTTTAAAGAAAAGTTGGGCCGATTGTTGACACTTTAAGGCAGGTTCTTTTGCCTGCCTTTATATTAAAGCATAAAATCATATGGTGCATATATATTTTTTTAATTACTAGTTGCTGTATATTTTATTTATTATATACGATAACAGTTACACCATAGTTGGCTTTGCTCACACTGACCAAGTAAAAAACACAATTGTTTGTTTTTCCGCCTATTACAAGTAGGTCTTGGACCGACCCTTTGGTTTGGATTAGGGTTGTGCAAGAAGTTTGATAACCCCGTCCGGCATGAACTTTGAAAGGCATTCCGCACCTACAATATGACTCAAAAGTTTTCTTTGAAAAGCATTAAGCACCTGGAAGCTTTCGAGGGGACAATGTTGCTTTGGAAGCTTAAAATGTGGGCATTGTCACCCCTCTATTAACAAGCCTAACAATCAATGTTCATTGACCAAATTATGCTGGGGTTTAAGTAAAAAAATATTCTGGAAGTTTTCTCTCATGCGCATTGGACACTTGGAACTCATATCATCTTTAATTATTTAATTTCTTAAATCACTTCAAATTAGTCAACATGATTTTATATGAAAGACCAAAAGTCGTATATTTTTTAATTTATATGCTATTAAAATGTGAAATTTCTGCAGTACCATTCCACAGAGAAAATTCCCCCAATCGAGTGCATACACTATCAATGATCTATAGGAAAAACATTGGTCAACAAAAATTCAAAGGAAAAACTTAAAAAAACCTGGAAAATGCAAAAGGACAAAAAGGTGATGCAAGGCATCCATCTATCATTTATGAAATTTAAAGAAAATTACAGGTTGCCCTTTTGTCATAAAAAAAGAACATGCTTGGGAAAAATGAAACACCCTCTCCCCATGCACTCCTCTCTCATTGTTGCGCTATTCCTCCATCACACTAAACTTTCACCATCACCCATCTAAATGAAGTAAAACAAATGCATTAGTGATTCAATCGAATGACAAGTTTCTGAAAGCAATTGATATGAACTACCTCATTTGGATGACAATAACTCATATTCGAATGGCAGGTGATAATCATTATTTATAGTTGAAAGAAATATACATCATTCGAATGAGTAAGTAAATCTATTCGAATGACAATTCCAAGTGTCAATATATATCTCGAGTTCTCATTTGAATGTCCAAAAAATGAGTACTTAATTCGTATAAAGAAAAGAATAATTCAAATGAGCTATTGAAAATATATGAGGAAAGAGCATCTGCTTTCTTCGCCTCATCATTGTACTTCTTCTCATGTTTAGGCCTCCGTTTCACGTTTAGTCTGACCAAGCCTCGATTTTTTAGTCATACTTCTCTAACCACATATCTGATTAAAGTAAAACTTGTTGCATCTGAAACTAGAATTAAAAGGTGGTTCATATACACCAATTTCTTGCTTTTAGAGCTTCAAATGAAAGAGATATGAATGAAGAAAGTTGATGCTCAAAATATGCACTACACTCCAAATTAGATGTTAATTATTTGATCATAATTCTCTGCCTAAAATGTTTTTGGATCTAATTCTTGTTGTATTACTAAACGGATGTAAAGTGCTTTCTGAGTATAGGTCATTTGTCAAATTTAAAGTTTAAATGAAGAACTTACAAGTATTTGAAGTTGACATTTGTACTTGATTCAGAAGCTCATTCGAATGAAGATCTCATCTTTAATATGTCCAATGAATCTTCAAGATAAATATTAAAATTTTTCAAAGGTCATTTGAATGAATCCACTTACTCATTCGAATAAAATCTTCATCTTCTGAATTTCCGAATGAGCCTTCAAGATGAGTATTGAAGTTTTTTGTTGACATTTAAATGAACACATTTACTCATTCGAATAAATACCTTTATTTTCAATATGAATAATGAAACTTTTGGAGGCTCATTCAAATGAACCCACTTACTTATTCGAATGAAAATCTCGTCTTCTGGATATCCGAATAAGGCTTACATATATGTATTAAAACTTTTAATACTCATTCAAATGAACATCTGGGTTCATTCGAATGAGACTCTTTTTCAAAAGGATTTCCATACACTCATTCAAATATTCTCTTATCCTCAATAGAATAATTTGCTTATCTTCTAAATATCCAAATAAGGCTTCGAGCTGGGTATTAAATATTTAATTATCATTTGAATGGATTTATGATGCATTCAAATGAAGAGTTCTTTCTTTTGATATATTCTCTACAGCTCATCTGAATTTTCCTTTCTTCGTCCGAATGAAGTACTCATTTTCTGAACATTCAAATGAGAACTAGAGATATGTATTGAAATTTGGAATGGTCATTCGAATTAACCTACTTGCTCATTTGAATGAGGTATATTTCACTCAACTATTAGCACTGATTATCACATGTCATTCAAATATGAATTATTTTCATCCGAATAAGGCAGTTTATGTCAAATGGTTTCAAAAACTTGTGATTCGACTAAATCACTGATGCATTTGTTTTACTTCATTCAGATGGATGATGAGAAAAGTTTAGTGCGACAAAGGAATAGCGCAACAATGGGAGTGGAGAGTAGTGAGTAGGAGAGAGGGCGTTTCATTTTCCCTAAGCAATTTCTTTTTTAATGACAGAAGGACGATTTAGTAATTTTCTTTAAATTTCATAAATAACACATGAATGCCCCACATCTATATGAGATTTTGAAATGATGTCGCACATTTTTATCCTTTTGCATTTATCAGATTCTTTTTTGGGGATTTCCCAAATTTCAACTTATCCTCAACAATCAAATTGGAAAGATTCATTTCAATGGAAAATTAAATGAATCCATTTCGAACAAACTTAAATTTGTAGAGAAAAATTAGATGGAAAAACAAAAGAAGTTCACAAGCAGCTAAATTGTTGAAGTCCAACCAAAATTGAATAAATGATCCATGGACAGCTCGAAAGGCTGAATTATTCAAGGGTCAAGGCTGATCGACTGGTTAACGGATCACACTGTTCGAGCCCATGAGCCTTGCCATAATCGATTTTAAGCTTATCATTGTCGTTATATGTTCTGTCAGACATTTAAGAAATTTTTAGTGACAAATATATGCCATTAATAAATACCTTCTCAATGAAAAAAAAAAAAGAGTTATGGGAATCCAAGAAGAAAAAAGAAAAGAAAGTTTAGCATGAGTTGATCTTGATCATAGTAGTCAATTAAGATGGATGTTTTCTAATTTAGAATTAAGAAGTCGAGAGACAGTTGACAAAATTGTGAGTTATGTGGGGTGTGGAGGGAGGGAGATGATCATTTAATTTGTGAAGGTAAGTATGCGCTATTAAAACAAGGTTCATATGAGCTTCCCCTGAGATTCCCAAGCGGCGACGCTCCTCGTCCAACTAAAATTCCCATTACCAATCCCTCCACTCCGATTTCCTCCTCATCCACGCCTCTCTTTTGCGCTCTTATCTGCGATTTAGGCCTTATCGTCATCGCTCGCTTTCGCCACTCCTCCCTTCCAAATCTCACCATCACTCCCGAATCAGCTGTTGCTTGCATTGGCTGCGTGATCGCCTACCTCAATGGCCTCACCGTCGGACTTCGTTTGGGATTGTGTTTGAAGGGTCGGCCAGTGCAATCAGATAGACAGTCTCAAAAACGAAACCAGAGCCGAGTGATTCTTCAATTTTGATCGTTATTTATTTATTTCAATCTTAGGATTAAGGTAGTTGGGAATTATGAAAATCAACTAAGACCCAAAAGTTTGAAATTGGATTTGACGCAGTCGCCGTCGAATTTATAAGGTTATAAAGGAAAACACAAGAATACCAGTTTTTAATAGTCACCTCTGCTTTTTTGGCCACGGTTTCCAACAGTCGCCACTTTCCGCCAAAATACTCTCCGGGCTTTCTCACAAATCAAATCTCACGTTCCATCTACCTTTATAGTCGACGTTAATGGCCCAATTGTTCTCCATGATCTGCACATACGGGACCTGATACAATATTTTTTAAACAAGAAACAATAACGTGTAAAAATGGAAAACAAAAAAGTTCCGAAGTGAATAAACAGGACAGTTCTCAGAGTGGCTAAACAATCAAACGGCTTCACAGAATATGCCATCAGAGTCCAAAATGCAAATTGTTTTTGCCATGCGACTAAACAATCCTTCAGCAACCTTACTTCTCCAACAAATCGGCATATTCGGTATCTAAAGAAATTTTATGACTACTATCACAAAGCTCGACCGACTCTATTATCATAATAAAGTGAGGTAGACAGGGGACCGGCCTCTTGTCCCTTATCGCAACTCTATTTGGCTTGTTTGGGGAGGCCATTTATGCGTTTACCGAGACAAAATTCCTCTCACATATTTACCTCGGAATCTTTGTCTGTTCTCCCAGCGGACTATCCAAACAAACCATTATCATTGATGGAGCCATGAAGGCCGACTAATTCACTGAAGCTTCACTTTTGATAGAACTCCCGCGAATTTATTTCATTAATATCTCCACACGAAAACTGATAAAACTTACATAATCCAGCGGAAACGGTAGGCTTCAGCGTAATTTGGTAACTCAGTAAGGCAAGGGCTTATACCTGTTCAAGGACCTCGTAGCCAACTCTAAGTCTAACATCTTGATCCTTCTGAAAACTGAATATGCTCCACGAAAACTCAGCGGCCCCTCTGAACTTCCTCTGCAAACAAATTAATGAAGCTTTGCTCCTCAAGTCAACTTAAATTACATTGAAGCATGTTTTCCCAAAAAACCATTAAAGCAGATGAAACCACGCACCCCTTTAAACTCTTTATCAACGTCAGATCTTCCCTTAATATTAAAGCTCAGGAACCCGTCATTTGTCACAGGGAACGTTTTCTTTCCACGTACACTATACCAAAACTTGTCATATTTATCATAAAGCAATCCTACACCAAGGGTTGCTGATAACTACAATTGATTGTCAGAAGTATCAGTGGAAAGAACAAAGCATCCACAAAAAATGGAAAGGAATGTCAAAGAATACAGCATATAACCGAAAAAATCAGACGTACATCTGGATACAGATGTCTTATCCAGGCACTTAAGTAGCATGGACGTCCGAATTTAGTATCCAGCTCTCCATGCACCTGAGATAAAAGAGAATCAAAGCAAATGGGTAAGGCAGAGAATTCCATACACTAACGAGCAGTACTATTACAAGTAACTAAAAAAGTGTAGTTTTCAATTTTTCTATTTCTATATTCGAGAAAGCGCGCAAACAGGAAAGGAGAGGGGACGAAAGCAAAACCTGCAAGTGGGTATTAGAGTCAATGGGGAAAGTTTGCTTGGCATGGATCCTTAAGGCTTTGAAATCGGCACCATATCTGAGAGAAGTCTCCATGGTCGAGGCGGAGGAAACAGCCGCTCCAATTTATGCGATGGATGAATAGATAACCCTAGAGTCCTTTATCAGAGGAGAAGAACTTTCGCTGGCTGTTTGTTTGCAGGTGCTCGTGATCGCTGCGCCTATCCATACCTCTACCTACCTCTCACCTGCCGTTGCCCAACTCCCTTGTCTGTCTCCCTCTGATGTATGGGCCGCCTCATAAGCCCAACAATGAGACAACGTCTTTTTTTTTTGATACAAATGAGACAACGTCTTTTGTTTATGTAGTATGCAGACTCCTTGGTAAAGGAAGGTTTACCCTAGTCTTCTATTTTTCTATTTTGAGGAAGGGCTGATTATTAAAAACGTTGAAGTATACTTTTAGTCCTTTATATTTATGTTATATTTTATTTTAATCCTTTAAATTTAAAAAATGCACTTTCAGTCCCTCAAACTTGACGCCGTTAGTTTCTCTTAATGGAAATTGATAACTCATCAAATTTAATTAATAACTGTGCAATAAAATATTGACAAAGCATACTCACATTTTAATTTTAATTTAATAATATAATAAATTTTGATATTTTAAATTGTGTAAAATAAAAAAGATTTAAAATAACAGCGTGAAACTTAATGAGTCGGCAATTTCCGTTAAGATAGACTAAAAGCGTTAAGTTTGAGGGACTGGAAGTGAACTTTTTAAACTTAAAAGATTAAAGTGAAACCTAACACAAATATAAAGGACTAAAAGTATACTTTACCCTTATTAAAAATCATGAGTTTCTTTACTCCATTAGATTTGAACTGTTTAAATATAATGGATATAAACTTACTATTTTGAGGAAGGGGTGATTATTAAAAATGATGTATGGACCGCCTCATTTTTTAATTTTTTGAAAAAACTTACTTTGATAGATATAAAATCTAAATTAAAATTAATATCTTAACTATCATATTTTTAAATTTTTTTATAAAAATTTCTAGTTTAAAAAATTAGATTTAAATAGTCCAGAATCAAAATGGATGGTCCATATCTAAGCTCAACACTTTCATGAGCATCTTGGCCATTTTCTCCATCAAATATGAGGAATCCGTGCTACAATACTGGCTTGGGATTTAATCCCCATTTCGCTTAGTCTTTTATTTAATTTTTGGGCTCCTCCCTCACTTGAAAAAAAAATACCATATTCGATCTTTAATATAAGAGTCAGCTAACTTTTTTAAAGGAATTTAAAATTTTAAATAAATTACTTGTTTATAATATATATTCGAAATACTTATATATATATATATATCAATAGATCATATAATAGTTTCTTAGTTAGGTAAATTAGTTTGGAGAAAAATAATAAATATACAAGTTAATTAATTTTTTATTCTTCTTATAAAAAATTAACTTACTAAATAATATATTCATTTATGTAACATTAACATATGATTAAAGCATCTCTTGTCATTCATTGAAGATATTTTTAAAATGGAAAATGGTTAATTTCAGTCCTTCAAGCACTGTTTGGCTGAAATGATATGCATGTCAACAGCACATGGCACTCTCTCTCCACCTCATTGTCGCTATTTCGAGCCATTAGGTCATTTCGGGACAATAAAGATGACCTGCTGAATTGGGCTCCAGCCAATTCGGAGGAGAAGGTAGGGGGAGGCGATCAAGGATGATCTGCTTAGCTGACTGCTCATACAAATTTGGTTCAAGGTTGGCGTGCCCGATAGACGCATGAGCCAAGTTGGGTGCAATGTAGCGAAATGCAAGCAATCACGTATATTGCAAGTAAGCGTATGGTTGTGGAAATTATTTTTCTGATGTTATTTATAATTAGTACCTGAAATGAGTTATATCTTAATTTACGTGAACAGTGGTTTAGCAAGTACATTCCTTTTGGGAACACGTAGCCATGCCAGCCATGTATCCTCTGATAAAAAAAATAGCATTTTATTTGAAAATAATTTTCTGCCAGGCAGATTAACGCAGTTGGATTTCCCATGTTAAATGAAGAATGTCATTGAAGATTCTTCAAGATTATCTTTTTATTATCCATTGTCTGTAAATATATTCTCTTTCTTTTTATATTGGAGCGAATCTACATGACAGTTGTGTTGATGACAGATTGTTCGGGAGTGCATGAGTTTGGGCACCATTCACGTGATAAGTAATGGCCTGACATTTGTGTATATATTTGCATGCATCTCTGATTGAATAACACACAGATTACACTCCAATTTTATCATGGTATAAGAGCTTCACTGGTTCTGATATCAAGGACGAGTGGTGAGAGAAGACGTTTAGAGAGAGAAGAAAGCAATGGCCGCTGAAAAACAAAAGAGTAGCCTTGATGCAAATTCTCCCTATTTCCTACATGCATCTGACAATCTAGGACAAGTGTATGTGAGTGAGCTGCTGTCTGAGAACAACTGTCCAGAGTGGCTTAACGACATGACAAATGCACTTCTGGCCAAGAACAAGATTGGGTTCATAGATGGCTCGTTGGAAGAACCCACAGCGAACTCTGAAGACCTATCCCTTTGGATTCGCTGTGATGCAATGGTAAAGGGATGGCTCAAGAGTGCTATGGAGAAAGACTTGAGGAAGAGCGTACGGTATGCGAAGACAGCAAGAGAAATCTGGGCGGATCTTTCCTAAAGGTTTGGAAAAGGTAGCGCACCAAGACTGTATGAACTACGCAGAGATATAGCATGCTTAAGACAAGAGAAACAACCCGTAGCGCACTACTACACCAAACTCAAGGCACTTTGGGATGAGTTGCAGTCCATCAATCCTCCGCCAAGATGTTCGTGTGGAAAGTGTACATGTGGCGTAGGAAAGCTCATAGCAGAAGCAAAAGATAAAGATCAACTCTATGATTTCCTTATGGGTCTAAATGAGAAGTTTGGAACCGTGAAAACTCATATCCTGAGCACAAAACCATTAATGAACATAAGCTCTGCGTATCATCTAGTCTCCGAAGATGAAAAACAGAGACAGATATCGACGATACAGAGAACCAACATTGAAGCCATAACATTCCAGGTTCGAGGTGCAGGATTGAGTAGGACAATGGAAGACAAACGTGACGGAAGAAGAGAGAAAGTTCGATGTGGACACTGTCAAAAACAAGGACATACTGAAGACAAGTGTTTCGAGATCATAGGTTACCCCTCGGATTGGAGAAAGCCAAACAGGGACCGAAGAGAAAGGCCAAACTCATGGAGTGACAGACGGACCGGGCCAAGAGCAGCATATGCGAATGCAAGTGAAAGTCCGATACCTTGTCTCAACAGTGAACAATACGAAAGGCTTATGCAGACCCTGAACGGTGTATCAGAGAATCAAAATCATTCCTAAAGACAACCAGTTGCCAACATGGCGGGTAAGCGTGTCTTTGATTTTTATAGAGTATGGGTGATATACTCCGGAGCGAGTGAGCACATAATTTGTGAAAATAAGTCACTGATAAATGAAAAAAGAGAGAATCACTTACCTGTGAGGATTCCAAACGGAGAAGGGATACCAGTAAAGTGTGTGTTTGGGAACTCCGTTGGGAGAATGGATTTTACAGATTCCGAGGCATTTTGTGGATTTCGAGATGGTTTTACGGATTTCAAGATGGTTTTTATGGATTTCAAGATGGTTTTTACAGATTTCAAGATGGTTTTATCTCGGCTTACGTGCACCGTTTTAGCAACGATGTTGCTAAACAAGCACAAAGTCATCGGGGAATCTGAGGTTAAGTAATGGGATGATTCTTCAAAATGTGCTTAAGATAAATGTAACCTGTTATCCGTTGGAAAGCTTACTCATGATGATGATTTTATCGTAATCTTTGTAAAGGACTCATGCATGAACCTGGATCTTCGGGCGAACAAAATGACTGGAATGGGGAAGTACTGTGATGGAGTCTATGTCCTCAAGGCGACTGAGAGTGATCGAAGGGCACTAACGGCTAAGAGATTAGAGGATCCAACGAGGTGGCACTTGAGGCTAGGCCATGTGTCGAAGGAAAAGATGAAGCTTATTAACTTAAACTCTGATTATCAGTTTGAATTTTGTGATTCATGTAATAAGGCAAAACATACAAGGTTGCCTTTTGACAGTAGTTCAATAAAGAGTGAATTCTGTTTTGATTTGATACACTGTGATGTTTGGGGGCCTTACAGAGTTCCTTCACTAAGTGGGGCTCGGTACTTCCTTACAATAGTTGATGATTTCAGTAGGGTAAGCGGTGAGTCACCTACTGATCAGATTCCTAAACATGGTGCAAGAGTGAAACGAATAAGGATAGATAATGGATATGAGTTCAAGTCCACAGAGGTGCTGAGGCATTGTGATGAGAAGGGAATAATATTTCAAAACTCATGCGCATATACTCCACAGCAGAATGGAGTAGTTGAGCGGAAGCATAGATACATAGTCGAGATGGCACGAACTTTAAGAATTCACGCAAATTTACCTAAAGAGTTCTGGGGATAATGCGTTTTGAGTGCCGTACACATCATAAACAGACTACCCACAAGTGCAACCGGAAATAAGATACCATATGAGATTCTAATGAAGAAGAGGGTCAGTTATGAGCACCTGAGAGTGTTTGGGTGCCTAGTATATGCTCAAGATCTAACCAACAGCGACAAGTTCGAAGTAAGAGGGAGAAAGTGTGTGTTTGTTGGGTACCCAAATGGCCAAAGGGATATCGAGTGTTTGACATAGAGAGGCAGAAAGTATCAATCTCACGGGATGTAACGTTTTATGAGGATCAATTTCCCTTTAAGGAAATGAGTAAAGATTACCCCTCAAATCAGACACTGCACTCGACATGGGAAACAGAAGACATCGAGTCAGTACCAATGAACTCAGAAAATCCACCACTAGAGGACACACACCAGGGAACACACTGGACTGAGAGTGATATTGGAAATAGTCATGCAACTCATGAGACAGAGAATGTTAATGGACAAACTAGGCGAAGCCAACGCAGTAGAAAACCTTCTAGGCGACTAGATAGCTATGAAGTTGAGCTGCCTTCCTCACTCACACAGCATGAGGATATGCCACAGTCACATGACACTACATCACATCCCATGGAAAGTCATCTGTCAAATGGGAGATTTTCTGAGGGACATCAAGTCTTCTTAGCAACCATTGACGAGATTCAAGAGCCGAAGAGCTTCAGAGAAGCTGTAAAACACGAGCATTGGCGAGAGGCGATGAGAAAGGAAATCGAGGCACTTGAACAGAATGGGACTTGGACTTTGGAAGAAGCACCACGTAACAAAAATATAATTGACTCCAAGTGGGTATTCAAAGTGAAGTATAAACCAAATGGGGGCCTCGATAAGTACAAGGCACGACTCGTGGCAAGAGGGTTCACTCAAGAGGAGGGTGTCGACTACCACGAGACGTTTGCGCCTGTTGCAAAACTAGTGACAATAAGGGCATTGCTAGCAGTCGCAGCGAAGAAGCAATGGATAGTACAACAGTTAGACGTCAACAACGCATTTCTTCATGGGGATCTAAGGGAAGAAGTATACATGAGAGTCCCAGATGGTTTTTCTCATGAAGGGGACACTAGGGTGTGCCGGCTGAGGAAATCACTCTACGGGCTTAAGCAAGCTTCAAGAAACTGGTATGAGAAGTTTACAAGTTCCTTGAGACATTTGGGTTTTGTACAGTCGCGAGCAGACCACTCATTATTTATCTACAAGAGGGAATCAACGTTCATCGCAGCACTGATCTATGTTGATGATGTGATTTTGGCTGGGACGCATATTAAAAGGATTGAGGAAATCAAGAACTACTTAGATAAAAAATTCAGCATAAAGGATCTTGGGGCGTTAAAATATTTTCTGGGAGTTGAGGTAGCTAGATCCTCGAAGGGAATAGTGTTAAACCAAAGGAAGTATGTGCTGGATTTATTAAGGGAAGTAGGCATGGAAGGGTGCAGACCATCAGAATCACCAATGGAGCAAAATTGCAGGTTGGTGATACATGATGATGACGAGGATAGAGACTACGATGACAACAAAGACGTGGAGGAAACAAGTTATAGGAAGCTCATTGGGAAATTGATGTACTTGACTGTGACGCGACCGGACATTGTATATGCAGTAAACACACTCAGTCAATATTCTTCAGCACCTAAGCAAATGCACTTGAATGTTGTCGAGAGAATCTTGAGGTATTTGAAGGGGACACCTGGACAGGGGATCCTTCTGAGGAGTGATGGATCTTTGGACTTAGAAGGGTATTGCGATGCAGACTGGGGAAGGAGTCCCTTAGATCGACATTCATGCACTGGGTACCTAATAAAGCTAGGAGGTTCGCCCATATCGTGGCGAACAAAGAAGCAAAGTGTGGTCTCAAGATCCTCAGCGGAGTCGGAGTACAGGGCTACGACTAATACAGTGAGCGAGCTCATTTGGTTACGATGGCTTATGAAAGAGCTTAGAGCAGATCAAAATGGGGCAACTGTGCTATACTGTGACAATCAAGCAGCATTGCACATTACTCAGAACCTAGTCTTTCATGAACGCACCAAGCACGTTGAGATGGACTGTTACTTTGTGAGAGAACGGGTGCAGTCTGGAGAAGTGAGGCCAACGAAGATATGGACAAGAGAGCAACTCGCTGACACATTTACAAAGGCACTTGGGGTAGATCATTTTCGGCATCTAAGGAGCAAGTTGGGCATTGTGAATTTGCATGCTCCAACTTGAGGGGGAGTGAAGAATGTCGTTGAAGATTCTTCAAGATTATCTTTTTATTATCCATTGTCTGTAAATATATTCTCTTTCCTTTTATATTGGAGCGAATCTGCATGACAGTTGTGTTGATGACAGATTGTTCGGGAGTGCATGATTTTGGGCACCATTCACGTGATAAGTAATGGCCTGACATTTGTGTATATATTTGCATGCATCTCTGATTGAATAACACACAGATTACACTCCAATTTTATCATTAAATAAACTCTTGTTTAGTGGTAAGTATGCTTCTCTAGTCACATGCATGGATGATTAGAGTTGATTCAAATTAATACCCTTCCAGTTCCTAACATAAAATCCACATGGTAATTTTAATGATCCCACTTCTGGTGAAGAATTGGTATAAAATAAATCATCATCAATCGGTTAAATGTTATGAAATTTATTTCCACCAACAAACATCAATCACATGATAGGGTTTTCTTAGTCAAACACGTTGGATGATAACACTGTTCGAGGTATTAATAATCATTAAATATAGACCTGTTTGAAGAAGTGGTACAACGTATTTTTTTAACATGATTTACGGTTTATGAGATAAATATGTAAAAAAAAATTTATTCAACTTAGAAAAAAATGCTTTTCTAGCGCAATCGTAACAGTGTCTGTGTATATTCCTCTCCCATCTTAATGGAAATGCAAAAAATGGTTTACCGTGGTGCGAGCCTGTAACACTTCCCTAGGGTACAATGGGATTAGAAGGTGTAGGATGTGATGATGTGTTAAAAAAAAAAAAAGTGTAAACTGGGCATATCCGTCCCCTACCCATTGTCACTGTCGCAATTGCCGCCTAGGTTTCATCGGGGGAAAAAAATCCTGAGCCGCTTTTTACGGTGTCTGCCTCCCAGGCGCCAATCGTCTCGCAACCTATCTTAATTTCCCTCCCCTCTCTTTCCCGGCTTCGACCATGGCTTCTGTTTCGGGTTCTGTGCTTCTAAGAGAAAGTTCTCCTATTCATCCTCCTCTCGGTAACATCTACAATATTTATTTGTTCGAGAATTTCATTTCCATATCCATGTCCCGTCTGCTGTGTGCCTATTTAGATGGCATAATCGGATGCTCAAAACTTTTTATTTCGGGTGCATTATTTCTTTGCTACATGAAACGGCTAAGAATCAAGTTGTTTTACTAGGCAAAATTACGAAAGAATTATGCATTTAAAATGTTCTGCCATCCCTCTCTCGATGTATGCTGAGTTCAAGTTATCAACGCTAAAAAAGTTTCTCAACAATGTCTATTCATTTAAGGAGCATTGTTCATATCAGAAAAGGCGATGGGTGAAGACACTCTGATCGACCTGATTATGGGCAAAATGTCCTGATTTTTGCCATTTTAACATCCCAGAGATGAAGTTTAACAAATTTCTATGCAAAATAAGGTCGTGAGCCAAAATTGAGTCTACAGTCTTCAAACTGGAAGTTTGTGGCGGTGTTAACTATTAATTACCGATAGTTTTTCTGTATAACATAAAGATAGGAGATTAACAATAGTAGTTGGCAACATCAACTGATTATAGTTAAATCTTTCGAGTCAGAGGATCTCGTTTCCTTCAAGTGGATAACAGAGCAGCCCCCCTTTGATAAGTAAATATTTCCTACAAGACCAACTTGATGACTAATTTTCACCGGTTAAAAAGGTTTTCCTCTTTAAAAACTAAAAATTGGGAGTCTGGGTGTTTGTTTAAATCAATGCTAGCATATGAAGTCACGAATAACTCATTGTCTATTTTCACCCCCCCCTGATTCTTTTATCCAGAAGCCTTCTTGCCTGCTAACCTTTCCTGCTATTGGCAAAAACTTTTTTCTAGAATTACACTTAAGTGAACTGGATTACTTTCGGGCAAGGATAAAACCTTCCACATTGTCTCTGAATCTAAATCATCCCAGGAGGCTGCAACTATCATCAACCAGAAGGCCTCTAAAAATTCAAGCTGCTTATAGGTATTCTCTCTGGTTTGATTCATAAGGTTCAGCACTTTGTAGTTTGTGTTTTTGTAAAGTAAGAATGTATTGATAACTGATAAGGGTCTTAAATCTTAATTGTTTATTGGGTTAAGGGGTAAATTTAACTCGAAAGTATCCACGGAGTCGCACTAAGGCTCTGGAAGTTTTTTTAGGGTCAATGTTGCCCCCGAAGTGTAGAAAATGGTGTAATGTCATCATAACATTAACGGATGCAAACAGTTAACTAAAGTTTTATTCAGACAAACAAGATTATTTAACAGTTAAACTTAACACTTTTAACGGATAGGGTAACATTGCATCGTTTTTACACTTTTGGGGCAACGTTGTCCCTTAAAAAACTTTTGGACACCCAATGCAACTCCCTGAATATTTCTGGGGCAAATTTGCCCTTTAACCATTGTATTTTTACTGTTTTATGCAATCATAGGGCCATTCATTATTGTGTATCAACATATGAAGTATTGATATTTGAAAAGTGTATTAGAATTGTGTCCAACACTCACCAAAGTGACCCCAACTTCAAGTTTTATCCGGGAACTGTATATATCATGTCTCATAGTCTATGTGTCAATATATGTGCTTCTTTGGTTTTAATGCATAAGCATCAATGAGGTTGGAGTTGAGAAATAGGTTATGCTTGTTAGTTGATGAGAGGGGCATAAAGAAGGAAAATGGCAGAGAAACTTCGTAATGTATTATATGCCAAACAATGGCGCTCATTGCATACTTGACTTGACTTGTTTACTTTTTATATTGATTAGTAATGGGGGAATTGAATATAGTGTTTTATTATTTCAGCCCTAACATATGCATATTAAGTTTGAAAGCATGTTGCATTCAAATTATCAACATAAAATAAATATGCTGAGTAGCAGGATAATAAAAGTAAGAACAACAATAGAATCGTTAATTTGAAATAACGGTCACTGTGCTGGTTTCTAATGTTTTCAGCTAAATGTATAGGTATATTATTAACCTGGGTCTCTTCTTCTTCTGTAATTAGTAGTGATGGAAGGCCAAGCAGTGCAAGCATTTTTGTTGGTGGATTTATCTTGGGAGGACTCATAGTTGGCACACTGGGCTGTGTGTATGCACCTCAGGTAGTATTTATTACTCCCTTTCTCCGTATTGTAGGTCTCAATTTTTGGATTTGTTTTGTTCCTAAATATAGGTCCCACTGTCTCAATACAGATTTCTAGGTGTAACTTAATCATCATGGCACCCTTGCATGTTTAAAACATCATGACATTTATTTGAGGGAAAGAATGTAAAGAAAAATCAAATTTTTACACAACCTAATGTTATTGAGATAGACCTCTTGGTTAACAATTTTTCCAAAGATTTGGCTATTGATAGAGCTTAATGACACAATCCATGTAGCTGACCTCACTTAGTGGAATGGGGCTTCTTGTTGTTGTTCTTGTGTTTTGAAAAATTAGGACCAATAAGGGTGGAGGGACTACCGTGATACTGCTTCAACAGATAGATGTTATTACTCAATAGGATGCTGTCTAAGATTTTATTCATATAGACTTGATGCATATTTAAATTGTAATTGCTTGTCCCATCTTCCTATCAAGTCAGTAGAAGTCAATAATCTGCAGTACAAATACAAGTTATTGGCCGTATTGACCTTTAAAAATTTTAAGATATCGGAATATTATCATTTTAATTTTTATGCTGCGGATAGAAATAATTTTTTCGCGGGTATGATCTGCTTGATTGTTATTTAAGGCCCATTTGGACTCCCATTTGGAAGCCTATCACAAAACATAAGTTTTATCCAAGCACTCACATTTTTTCAAAATTTAACCTAGGTTTTTAAAAATTTATTTTTTTATCAAATCATACTCTCTCTCGTGATAAATTTTCTCTTTCCTTTTTTTCTTTTTCTTCTTTCCAATTTACTTTTGCCTTGAACTTCGGAAAAGCTAATAACTTCACAAACACAATCATCTTTTAAAATCTAAGTTTTACCTCGGAATTTGTAAAAGCTATTATCCCAAAATCTATCATTCAAAACCTAGATTTTACCTTGAACTCCATAAAAACTATTATCAAACGGACTTCCAAACGAGTTCTTAATATTTTTTTCTCTTTCACAGATCAGCAAGGCACTAGCTGGTGCTGACCGAAAGGAACTAATGAGAAAATTGCCAAAATTCATATATGATGAAGAAAAGGCTTTAGAGGTGAGACGTTACTAGTTTCTCTTGATTCCATCCTTCATATCTGTCTGGACTCTGAAGACTGTTAAGGGCACTTCATAGTTGATCGTGCAAAGTTGTATAACTATTGTCTGAGTTATTAAGGCATAATGCCTGTCATCTGAAGAGTGGTGTATTATCGACATGCTGACTTTTATATTTTCATTTTTGTTACCAAGATGTTTAATGAAAAATTTCTAATTATTGCTACTTTGAGGCTCATTGTAAGATAATTGTCTCATTTCACTCAGTTTTCTTTCCTTGAGTTACAGAAAACTAGGAAAGTGCTGGCCGAGAAAATTGCACAACTGAACGATGCCATTGATGATGTTTCTGCTCAGCTGCGATCAGAAGAAGCCCCGAATGGAGTAGCTGTGAACTCTGAAGTTGAAACTGCTACATGAGACTGCTATGGTGCAACTGCCTCTCACTTGAGGATCACCTTGCTTCAAAAAATGTATCTGAATTTCTTGTAATATCTTTTAATTTCTTCCCTGTAGTAAATTCAGCTTTTATTGGCAGCTCTTGGCTTGGGTAGAACAGTCTTGCCCTTCGCATGCCTGTGGCCGTTCTTCTGGAGATCAATGCATACAGCATGAGCTGATTATATTATAAATATGAACCAGCAAATGTGTTAGCTAGTAAGATGACTTTGGATTTTATAAATAATGAATTGTATTTATTTTGTGATTTTTCAAAATATTTTTCTTATATTGCATCTGGTTACGAGTGTAGGATTATGTGCAGGGAAGCATTGAAAAGAGGTATCATATCCATAGGTTCTTCAGGATGCGATTGAAATATACAGAATAATCTAATATGCGAGAGGCGCGAAGTAGAACTAATCCGAAGATAAGCTAAAAGGACTTTTGAGAGCCAAAATAAAAATGAAACATTTATAAAATGTTTTATACCAGTACTGTTAGATTATAAAAAAAACAAAATAGTGTTATGTATTATCAATTTATAATAGATAGATAGCATGCATATGGTCTTACAAATAACGATTAAATTACGTAGTTTTCTTTAATTATTCCATTTAGAGTTAGTAAAGCCTAGTTATTTTTAGTTTACCTTAGACGCTGAAGATGTGAATTTTATTTGAGCCTGATACAGCATGTAGAAAAATAAAAATATTAAGTAATTGCAGGAAAAGATGTATTCATCTGCCTCAAAAATAATTTGTTTTTTTATATTATTTATGCCATGCTCGTGATTGGTCTCTTTGCCCACCTTTCCTGTTCAAATGGTAAGAGGTAAAATTCAGGTAACCCCTTTCAACTATCAATGAAGCCTGAGCGACCAGTGAGCAGACAATTGGTGGAAGATTTTAGGAGAATCCCATTAAAATACCGTTTAAATCTATATAAAAGATAAACCATGGTATTGAATATAAATAATATCAAATCCGGGTGGCTACCCCAATTTGGAATATTGCAATATTAGTAAAAGACCATTTTGCCCCTCTCCTCCCCAACTTGAGACAGCCACCCTAATTTGGTATTATGCATATTTAATACCTGATTTGTATATTTCAATGCTATTTTAACCTAATTCTCCCAAGAATTTACTGCTACTGTTATTATTATTGGAGTATTCTGAATATAAAGGAGAGGGACTGTGTTGGAATATACAAAAAGAGTATAGAGGGTGGACAATCTGTGGCTCAAATTGTGAACCGGGACTTTGTCTGTCCAAGCGTGATCTTATCTGATAGACGTCGATTCAACTTATTCACCACTCGTTCGCGCAAGTGAGCAGCAACCATAGTCTTGATAAAGGAAAGGAGGAAAAACAATCTAATATATATTTTCAGAGGAAGCTGTCGGGAAGGTATCGTAGCAGCCATGGCCACC
>JANTPZ010094131.1:0-11655 GCA_025593235.1 Vachellia pachyceras
AAAAACAGAGCCGAAAGAATCAGGCGGTCTGGTGAAATGAACATAAAAAATGTCCTTGTTCCTCCAAGTCCATAACAACCAGCAAGCCACTCCCCAAAACAAGTCCCAATTAGAAATAAAGGCCAGCCCTAAATCATTAGACAAATTCATAGCAATCCAATCACGAAGGGAACACGAGAAGAAAGAGGATAACTGTAAAGGGTGAACAACTTTGAGCCATAAATCCCTGGCGTACTGGCAATCACGAAGGACATGTAAAACATCCTCATCACAGTCACAGAACAGAAGTTATTGTGATATGATATAACGTGACATTATAAAAGGATTTAAAATAGTAGTTTGGAAGCTATGGGCATTTCCCTCTTATGGCTCCAGTAAAATCTACGGCCCAATATTAAAAAATCTGTTTTTGGATTTATTTGATCCAAAACAAATAAGCCCATTTTGTTTTATTTTACTCAATTTCAAGATGAGGGCATGGAGGATGACAAGTGAACCAAACTTAAATTTAGTTTGGTGGAAAGAATCAAATTACGCTTTTTTTTAATCGTAGAAATCAATTTTTGCATGCTTTTCGTTTATTATTATTAATAATTTATTATTATGTGACAAACAAGTGATCAGTAACGCTATTTTGAGCATGCACAAATTTTGTAAACTAAACACCTTTTGGTTTCTTCATCTAAAGCTGTATTTAGATGTTATAAGTGATTACTTCTAATATTTTAATTAATTCTTACATATATTAAGAAAGATCTTATTTACAATTATAAGTTCCTTACATTCATTATATCAAATTTTCCAATCATATTTTGTTATATATTATTTTGTCATTAGTTTATAGTTTAATAATAATATTTTAAATTAGAATACATGATCACATGTAATTGAAGAACTTAACATAATATATATAAAGAATCATGACCTGGGTATTTTCTTATTGAGAATAAGTCACTATTAGAAAAATATTATTTAGCGATGGAAAATCTGTTGCTCCGTGGCTATTTTTCGTTATTAAAATGAATGTCGTTAATATTTTCTGTCGCTAAATGAAAATTTTCTAATGGAAAATACCCATTTAACAATGAATTTTCTTTCGCTAAATGGTATTTTTCTGATAGTGAGTCACCATGCAAGAAATTCATCTCTTTAATTTTACTCGTTCAAATTAAGAATTTGCTAAAGTGCGTAGTAATTATCATTGGGAAAGTGTTACCAACAAAGAGCGATCGAGGCCAGCTATTACGAAAAATAATTAAATATAGCAGCTCAAGAGCAAGAGAGTAATCCAATTTTCTTAGTTTCTTTGTAATCTCAAATGCTCATTAGTTTAACTTCATGGGATTAACTAGCATGCAAACTTTGTGGATTCTATTGATCATATCATCAATTTTTTTCCTTAGTTTCATCAACTTGTAGGATACCAAATCTTGTCCTTTAACTTACATACCATTTGGCTCTACGTAAATTATTTTTTGACTTTTAGTAATTAGAAGCATTATACTATAGAAATATATTATATCATTAATATAAGAGTTAAATGACCTTTCTGAATAAATTATGGAAGCTAAATATATTACTTTAAAGTATTTATATTATCATTGTTCTCTAGATTAATTTATTTAACTTATAATTTAATTAACGATATATATAAATAAATACTTTTAAGTAATATATTCATTTTCTTTAACTTTTTAAAAATATTAACTAATTTTTATCTTAAAAGCTGGTTATATTGATATTCTCTAGGCTGGTTTTTGTCTTTTTATGGGGTTGGAACAAAACAATTGGCTCGTCAAAGGCAATGATGGTCTGGTTTCCAAAATTCCTTGGGCACATTAGACTAAAGAGAAAAACGTCAATTGAAACAAAATCAAATTGTAAATAGTAGTGATGTAATTGTATTACATTTTTCAATAAATTTCTTATAATTTTTTTGTGATTGATTTAATCTAAAGGGGAGAAAAGTTGCGGATAATCTCTAAACTGCAAGTGTTCTTAAGTTTTATTGTGTGGGTGTGTCCGAATGAAGAATTTCATTTCTCAAATTTGTGGTAGCACAAGAGAATATATATATATATATATATATAAACACTTGTGAACTTATATTAGTAAATGGATCAAAACGAGGTGGCTCACGTACACTCGCAATAATAAGTCATTAAATTCAGTGACTTCCTTTTAAGCACAAAAGCTATACAAGGCATTTTTTACATAAAATTAGTAAGGCTTAATATTTTTAATTACAAAAAGATATTAAATATATAATTGAAAATTTGCTAAAAATCTTCCTTATCACTGCAAAATTTATTGCCCAAAAGTAGCTAAAATTTAAGTAATCCGGTGCAACTAACATATTTTTTGACGGGTGCAAATTTCATCTTAACTTTATATAAAACAAAAAACACTTACAAATATAAGATGAATCAATTACATGCAACCGAATAAGAGTTACACCAACTCAATGACTTGAACACCTCTTAGGTACCATTCAGTTATAAATTTTTTTTTTGGGTGAACAACAAGCAAGTGGACCTTTTGACCCACACTCGGAACCCCCCGGTATCTGGCGCCTTTTCCTGAGTCCCTGGCCTTCTTTCAACTGGACCAGGTAACCCGGGCAACCGACTAATCCGGAGCGAGGAATACATGTGGCGCACCCCTGTAAGGTGCTTTGCACCAAGAGTGGGTTACCTTTACCCCCGAGCGTTGCTTCCAGGGATCGAACACTCGACCCCTGGGGTGGTGACAGTCACACTGACCACTGCACCATGACGCCCGTGGGTATTCAGTTATAAATTTTGTAATGACAATTTTTCGTTATTCAAATCACTTTTTTTTGGCACAAATTAAGAAGATAATGTACAAAAAACCGAAGAATATTCATTGAATAGGGGCTGACGATAATTAAGGCAGAGCCTGAATCATTATAGCCTTGGAATTGCCAATTCCAAGCACTATATAATATAGCTTTGATGAAGCTCAGATCCTCATAACCAAAACCACATTTACCAAACAAAGATTTGATATCTCAGAGAGAGAGATGGAGTTCAGTTGCAAAGAGTTCAAGGTGGGGAAATGCGAGGGAGAGAAAATGGTGGATGGAGAGACGATGCCCTTGGTTCTTGAACCTCAAGAACCAAAAAAGAGTAGCTTGGAATCGTTACTCTCAGCTCTGAGGAACAACAAGGAGTGGTTCGAGCAGATGATCATAAAGAATAGTGCCGTTCTTCTTCGAGGTTTCGACGTCAACAACGCCGTCGACTTCAACTACATCGTCGAAACCTGCGGTTGGGACGACATTCGCTACGTCGGACCAGCTCCTCGTACCCATGTTTACAAGAGAGTTTGGACTGCCAATGAAGGCCCCCTCTCTGAATTCATTTACTATCACCATGAAATGGTTCTGGTAAGTACTCCTTATATATATATATATATTACTCTTCTTGTTTATTATACAATCACAGCCATAATACATATACCATATCAATGAGTTGAAGAGTTTGTGTTTAATTTTCTGATTCCGTCACTGCATCAAAATTACTCCTTCCTGTCCTAATGTATAAGCTTGTTGGAGGAGTTCGTTATTGTCTTAGGTGATGAGCACCAAATGTAGATCGATCAAATCTATCTAAGTGGTCTAGATTTATTTTTTAGGAAAATCATTTTAATATGTACTTGATTTAAGATAAAAATAATGTATTGACTGTTACTTTTTTAAAAATTGTTTTATTTAAAAATTATTAGTTGGAAATATTTGGAAGGTCCACGTCTTGCTGCAATGATGAGCACTAAGGTGCCTATCATCATCACTGCGAGATGAGCATCGAAACCTGTTTTGTATTAAAAGAATTTCTTCCAAGGGGTCATGATTAAGTAAAGCATTTTTTAAAAAAAAACAACTAAGAATTATTACAACTAATTTAACTAATTTTTGTAATAGGTAGAAATCAGTTAGCAAATTTATTAAGAATCGGAGGTTATTTGTATTATTAAATGGTTACATGTGTACTGTATAAAAAAAAGTTACATGTGTACTCACTAGGAAGTGACGATATCAATCCCAAGTCACTTATAGGCACTATCTTGTGTATATGTTTTTGCAATGATATGTATATCAGATAACGGAGTCTCCCAAGAAAGTGATACTGTTCTGCGAGATCCCACCACCAGAAGGAGGAGAGACACCATTTGTGCCGAGCTTCAAGGTGACAGAGAAGATGGTGAAGGAGTTCCCAGAAGAGGTTAAGGAAATGGAAGAGAAAGGGTTGAAGTACTCATTCATAGCACGCAGTACTGAGAACGACAATTCCTCCATGAGAGGCAGAGGTTGGGAAGATGCCTTTGGGACCTCAGATCGCCAGGAAGCTGAAAGGAGGTACGTACGTTCCATATAATTTTATCTCTTCAAATTCTGCTATTTAAGACATGAAAGGCAGGCTTTTAGCAAATTGATTTAAACTATTATTATAGAAAGACAAACAGAATATGCATCTAATTCACAAAATTCTAACACATGACGTCAAGAGTCCTTTGACCTGGGACAAAACAAGGGAAAACAATATAAAGATTGTGGGGAGAAAAAGAAAGAAATAAGTATTTTGAAAAATTGAAGATCATTGTAGACTTAAAAAGCCTCTGAAACTGATCATAAATACAAGCTCTGTCAAAGGAAAAAAAAATGAATGAAAGATGAAGAGATCGAAAAAAAACTAGCAAGATGAATATTAGAATTATCACGTTAATAGAATTTGCCCAAAAGTTGATATACTTTTAATTCATCTCTCAATTAATCGAGGAAGCTGAAAGAAGGTACCTCAAGTTCTCTCACTTCACCTCATCAAAGATAATAAGGCTTCAGGCAAGTCTTATCAAATCGGATATATTAAAGCAAATAACTTAATATACATGCCAAATTCACTAAATTCTAATATGGTATCAGGAGTCATTCTATCTGGGATTCATAACAGTATATTAATTGCCATGCAGGGCAAAAGCTCTGGGGATGGACATGGAGTGGCTACCGAACGGAGGAGTGAAGACGATACTAGGGCCTCGGCCGTTGACGAGGGTGTTTGAAGGGAGGAAAGGAAGGAGGATGTGGTTCAACACGGTGGTGGGGATGTACGGCAAGGAGCTGAGCTCGGCGGCGATGGCGGACGGGACGGAGATCCCAAGGCATGTGGTGGAGAGGTGTGGAGAGATCATAGAAGAAGAAAGCATACAGTTCAAGTGGCAGAAAGGGGACGTTCTCTTCTTAGATAACATGGCTTTGCTTCATGGAAGAAGACCTTCCCTTCCTCCCAGAAAAGTTCTTGTTGCTACCTGCAAGTAGAGTTCTGAGTAGACACTCACTAATAATTAAATTAGTTTGGATATCCTTCATCAGCATTATTAATCCAAACAGAAAAATACATGATTAATAATTATGTTCTAATTAACAATAAGAATAATCATGCATGCATTTTGTATCTGTCTGCTGCTGATGATGTATTGCCAGGAAAAATATGCTTATAGTTGAATAAAAACGTGTTTCATTTGGTTTTGAAATTTCTGTGAGAAATTATATCTATCTATCTATATATATATATATATTCTGGAATCGAAAGAGTATCAAAAGGACGGCAAACTGAGTAGTACGCCAAAGATATTTGGTCTAGCAACGGACGAATCAGACCACAAGGACGGCAAACTAAGTTGGAATCCCACCTTTTTACTAGGGTCGGATAAGTATTTTGATTGGAAAACTTCGATAAATATTAATCAATACTTGGTAATAGCAATTAAAAAATGATAGATTTGAGATGGCTTGAAGGGATAGATCTATACTCCCTCCATTCCCTTTTATAAGTAACACTTCAATGAATCACATAGCCCAAAACGTTGGTTTATATTCATGGAACCGTTTTGGGAATGCGGCAGAGAAGTACTTTTATACAAGTAGAGGTAAATATGTAAAAGAGATTATCTCGTTTTACAGAAAAACACTGTTGAACATGCTTTTATGGAGTATAAACACTCCCCCAAACATAGCCAATAAATATGTAAAAATGTAACTTTTATCTCTAACATACACCCTATTCATGGGAGGCAGAATAAGAATTAAGAAAGATAGTAAAGAAATTAATCAATCTTTGGGCCGGAGATGTGATAATGAATATACTCACCCTGGTGTTATTTTGTAAACAACATTTTCTCTCTTAAGATTGGTATATATAAGTGACCTTTTGACGTTGGCCAAAAAAAAAAAAAGTGACCTTTTGACTTTGTTTGAAAATTAAATGCATTTTTTTTTATTTTTACCATCAAATAATTATATCTTTCTCTCATGTCTTTCCCATCCGTTTCTTTTATACTCACCATGATCCTAAATAAGAGTACACTTTGAGAAAAAAATTATATCTCTTACATTAATTTTAACCACTTATTAATTTTAGGGAGATTTATTATAAGGTCCTATAGAATGAAGTTATTTATGAAAATATCCTAAGAGTTGTTAATGGCAGCTGCTCCGCTTGTCAACGATTCTCCTCAACTTATTAGTGACAACCTCTTGGGATCTTTTTATAAATAACTTCCTTCTATGGGACCTTACAATAAATCTCCCTTAATTTTATATGATTTGGGTAAATGTTGCGAGCAAAATGGAAAATGTAAAAAAAAAAATTAAACAAACTCTAATCCTTGCTTACAAGTGTGGCAGTCATTCCTTTGAACAGACAAGCAACCACTTTGTTACTATTGACACTGTTTTTATTGATAAGGTTATCTCTTAAGTCTCCTTGCCTTGCATGCTTCTTCTAATCATATATACACACATATGGGTAACCACAATACGTTATTATGATATCCTTGGCCTGTAATTAATGGGACTCTATATTTTTTTTTTGTCCTTTTCTTCTTTTATTTCTTTATTAAATCGTTACCAGAAAAATGTCATTTAACGACGGAAAAATCGATTTCTAAATGATTATTTTCTATCAGAATATTTTCATTTAACGACGGAAAATAACCATTTACCGACTTATAAAATATTAGCGACGGATTTTCCATCACCAAATAACATTTTTCTGATAGTGATCGCACAATGTGGGACCTGTATAATAAACTGCTCGGGCTTGAGCTTATCTAGTTTGGTAAATAATCTTATTATCAACTTGTAGGTAAGTGTCTATTACATCAAAAAGAGTCGTGGATGTTATATTAATCAACAGATCGATCTTAGGGTTGAATGAATCAGCGGCGGAGACGGAAATCATATATAATTTTCCTTCTAAAAAAAATTTTACATAGTTTTTAATATAAAATAGGAGATTAAAAAATTAAAACTGAACAAATTACTTGATTATAACATATATTCTGAAATAATTATGGTATTATTATATTAATACACCAGTTTTTAAATCACACAAATTAGTTTAAAGAAAAAATGATAATTATATAATATATTTAGCTTTCTTGATTCCCTAAAAAAATCAACCAACTATTATGGCTGTGTTTGGTAAGCCCGTTTTGCCAACGGGTGCGCTTACCGAGATAAAATTCCTCTCACATAAACTACTTCGGAATCTGTATCCATTTTCCCAACGGACTATTCAAATATGGTATAATAACCAAATTCCCCAAACCTATATAGTATATGTTTCTTTTGCGTTAAAAACTTTTGATACTCTCCCTTGTCACCCTAGAAATCAATATATCAATAAAAACTATCTTATTATTATGAGTATATGTAGTGCAAGCTTTTTTCACAATCCTTCCAATCCATCATGGAAAAACCAAGCATGTCTAATTTTAAATAAAAAGGGCAAAAATTATTGGGGTGCACATAATAATAAGATTTGGCCACTACTAGAAAATATGCCATTTTTCGTCGTTAAATGACTATTTTCCGTCGTTAAAATAATGATCACTAATATTTTTCATCGCTAAATGAAAATTTTCTTATGGAAAATAGCTTTTTAACGATGGATTTTTGGTCGTTAAATGACATTTTTCGGATAGTGGGACAATGTACAATGATCAAGAGAGAAAAAAGAAAAAGAAAAAGAAAAAACACATTTGAAAAGTTGAGCAAAATGAAGGCGCAACAAGTTCGAGGGACAGCTGGGAGGTGGGGTACCCAAATCCATAATCAGCAGTAGTACCCGGATTCTATAGAAACAAAATCAATTAAAACAGTGGAATCTCTATGCACAATTTTAATGGTATTGTCAATCAATTATTGATCTCTATCTAAAATCAATCATTAATGAAACTACAATATTTGACTAAGTATCTGATATGTTTCTTGCTTTGGTGTCTGTGTAATAAAAATCTCCCCCACACGGCTCCACGCTTGAAATTATCCACACACACACACTGACAGAAGCACAGCCACATGTATAAAGACAGAACATGTATCAATTACAAGTTCGCGCGCCTACACGTGAAGCTAATCAATTAGTCCTTATGGAATACCAATTCTCAGCTTTCTTGCTACTTATTCCCTTCGTCCTCTTCTTGCTGTTCCTTCGCCTCACAAAGCCAAAACATAATAATGATAATAAGATCAAAATCCCAGGGCCATGGAAGCTTCCTGTATTGGGAAACCTTCATCAGTTATTAGCAGCATCAAGCTCTTCACTTCCACACCATGCCCTTCTTGAACTATCCCTCAAACATGGACCTCTCATGCATCTTCAACTTGGTGAGGTTTCTACAGTGATAGTATCTTCCCCTGATATCGCTAAAGAGATCATGGAGACCCATGACCTTGCCTTTGTGCAGAGGCCACACAAATGTACTGCCAAGATTCTTTCTTATGGAGCAACAGGTTTAGCTCTTGCTCCTTATGGTGATTACTGGAGGCAGATGAGAAAAATATGCACTCTACAGCTGTTAAGTGCCAAGAAGGTTCAATCATTCTCCCATATACGACAAGATGAGGTACTGATACGATCTGTGAAATACTTTGGATACTTGGCATCACATGAAAAAAATTATTATTTGCTAACAAATTCCCGTTTAATTGTCATTCTAGCCCTATCTACCATTCCAGTTATATATCCAAAGTACTCTAGGTGAAAAAAGATCTTGAATCAAGAGGGTGCTTGAGTTTACTTTTAAACTCTTTAGAATTTTACAAGTAAAACATTTCTCATGTATTTGTTTGGGTTTGAGTAGTAGATCCTTGAAGTATTTGACAGGAAGTTTGAATAAAGAAGGAAGAACTGCAATGAATGGAAACTTTTATTTTAAACTGAAGAGATGAAATACACTAATTTTTATATTTCTCTCACACACTCAAACTCCTCACTTACACACACTTTTGCCTTGTTCACTCAACTCACTCAATTCTCAATACTATCAATTTCTCAATTCTCAATTCTACACAAACTCACCCACACACCACCTATTTATACTCTTCCACCTTCTTAACGGACGGTGTAGATCGACTTGATCTTACGGTTTACGTTTTGCATCTTAAAAATTCTATACAAACCTAGAAATATTATACACGTTCTAAATCTTTATACGCTATTTTAGACTAGTCTCCAAAAGCTTTCACAACCTTCCAGGGGCTTCTACAACATTCCAAAATCTTCCATGAGCTTCCATAATATTCCAAAACTTTCCAAAGGCTTCCACAACATTCTAGAGTCTTTTAGAATATTCTAGAGCCTTTCATAATATTCCGAAACATTCTAGAGAGCGTTGTTGATTATTTAATAGGATCTATATCGAGCGTGTTCTAATTAACATATTTTAAATTATTTTGCTTTATACCAGGTAAATACATACATGAAAAAAGTTTTATTTCATAAAGCTCTAAAGAACTTACACAGCTTTATTCTCACCAATAGCTTTTGAAAAAGCCAAAATATTTCAGAACGAATCCTTAACAAGATTACAACTTCTACCTAAATATATATTCTTGTATGACTAGAGGGATGCTTTTCTATATTTATGTTGATAATATACTTTGATCATATATCAATATATTTCTTCATCGTCTTGCTTTATCAGGTATCTAAGCTCATACAGTCAATTTCCAATCATCAGTAGGTTCGGTTATCGATCTCACGGGCAAGATTTACTCTTTGACAAGTTCTATACTTGTGAGGGTAGCATTTGGCGACCAAAGTAGTAAAGATGGTGCCGATCTGGTGCAAGTGCTCCATGAAACATTGGAACAAATGGATGGGTTTAACTTTGCTGATTTGTTCCCTTCAAAGAAACTAATCCATCTCATGACTGGAATTGAAGCAAGGTTGTGGAAGATTCATAAGAGATTTGACAAGGTTTTAGAGAATATTCTACAGGAGAATCTAAAGCATATGAAAGCATCAGAAGGAGGCGAGAGTACGGATGATTTAGCAGAAGAAGAAAGTAATATTGTTCAGGTTCTTTTGCGGATCCAGCGAAGTGAAAGCTTTGATATCCCTATCACAACCAACAACATTAAAGCAGTTATTTGGGTTAGCACTTTTTTACTATGTTGGTTTATATATCATAGGGTATATCCTAGGTTGAAAGAAATCATATTTGGGTGTTTTTAGGCCAAAAACAGGCTAACATACTGCGAGCACGCGCGCACACAATAGCTAGAAAACCACACCATGTTTACAACTTTATCTTGTACACCATAAAATAGCCTACCCTTTTTTACATACTCAAATTCATTGGAGCCTCAAGTACTTCTTTCAAAAACATCGGTTTAAATTGTTCTGTTTAAAAATTTTATTAAATATAGAAGGATCTAAATTAGAGATACTTACTGTACGTATGAAAGTATGCAACATACGTATACTTGCTGGGTATAGAAACGTATTAGATTCTTTAGATTAATATAATTTTTAATCCTCCTATTTAAGCTTGTACTTCTGTGAACATCTAATTAACACATTTTTATCTCCTTTTCTAACCTTTTTCTTTCAAATTTTTCTGCAACACCTTTTTTCATTTCTTTATCTCTCTCTCTATACACACACAAACACACATCTACATATCTTTTCGCTCTTTTAGATTTTACATATGAACTATCCTTAAATCTTATTCTCTGCATCTAACATAACTTTGTGCTTATCATCATTATTGTAGGATATGTTTGGTGGTGGAACCGACACTTCAGCATCAGTAATAGAATGGGCTATGTCCGAGATGATAAGAAATCCAAGAGTGATGGAAAAGGCACAAAATGAGGTTAGAAACGCTTTCAAAGACAAGAAAGTAATAAGAATTGACGATAATAGTGAAACAATGACGACACAACTTAGTTACTTAAAATCGGTAATAAAAGAAACTTTAAGGTTACACCCACCAGTTCCTTTGTTGACGCCAAGAGAATCCAGAGAAACTTGTCAGATAAAGGGATATGAAATACCCATCAAAACTCAAGTTATAATAAATGCATGGGCACTTGGAAGAGATCCAAATTACTGGTATGATGCTGAGAGTTTCATACCTGAGAGGTTCCAAGGCAATAATGATTCCGATATTGACTTCAATGGAACAAACTTTGAATACATCCCTTTTGGAGCAGGAAGAAGAATGTGTCCAGGAATTTCATTCGGTTTGGCAAGTGTTGAGCTTCCTCTAGCTAGCTTACTATACCACTTTGATTGGCAACTTCCAAATGGAATGAGACCAAAAGATTTAAACATGACTGAAACT
>JANTPZ010094133.1:0-12182 GCA_025593235.1 Vachellia pachyceras
TATGTATGTATGTATGTATGTATGTATGTATGTATGTATGTATGTATGTATGTATGTATGTATGTATGTATGTATGTATGTATGTATGGATCAAACTTACATATACTTGGACAAGTACTACATATCCTCTTCATTTTATTCTTCAAAGCTTCCCAAATAAAGAAACAGAACTTAATTGCTAAAGCCCAGATACATAACATATCCTCAATTCCTCTTATATATTCTCACATCTGAATTCTTCTCTCCCCAAAGAGACATTGAAAGCACACACATCATACATCATCATCATCATGCGCCCATGTGAGCTCCCTTACTAAAATCTGCGAGCTACACATAGATGGATATATACCCTCTCTCAGAATCAGACCCTCTGAACTAAAACCCCAACTTTCTATCTATCTTCTTCATTAATCACCCTTTTCCTACATGTCTCTATGTGAACCCAGGTAGAGGAAAAGTAAATTCGTATATCCAGAGGCTGTACTGGGAAACTGTTCTGTGATGTAGAATTATTAAATTCCATTTACACAGAGGAATGCCTCTTTGTTGTTTTCCCCCTTCTCTCTGCAAAACTGAGAGAAGAACATTAAGTCAAAATAGATGTTTCATCAGATTTCCTCACAGAGAAAGATTGAAGAAACAGAGAGTATAGTAATAGTATGACGTTGTGCTGTATATTCTCGATGAACCGTTGGTATCATACATACGAAGGTGGGTATAACACTGTTTTTTTACATTACTATAAGAAGAAAAGTCTCGAGCTTCTAAACATAATGAATATATGCACATTTTTAGGCTCCTACCTAGTTTGTTGGTTGAGACCTTCGGCCGGTGTAATAAGAGAAAATCTCAATTAATAGTTAGCTACATAGAAGAAAACTCACTCAACTGGATATGTGCTATTAATTTACCATCAGAAAACATTCATCTCAACAACAACGCTTGATTAGATCATTGTATAATCTGCTGATACAATGCAAACTCACACACATCGTGTCAATGGTAAAAACAACGGCTCGCTAATAAAGCCAATGGATGTGATGCCGTATATTGTCCTCGCTAGCTATATTATATGCCAAACTAGTTAAATTAATATAATTTATGTACTCTTTTGATATGTTATATTATATTCAATTTAGCGGGCAAAAAAAAATTATATTCAATTTGATTCTGTGTAGTTGGTTGGAATTTTGAAGTGTTATTAGGAGAGAATTGTGGAAAAAAGCAACACAAGGGATTGGAACTTAAAGGTATAGGAACGAAGAAGTCACTGAAAATCACATTAAAAAAAGGTAGTTTTTACTAGTAATATACTAATCCAAACATCAACGTAATGTATACACTGTAAGCGGTTTATATAATGTTAGATTTATGGAATATATGCATAGATGGATATAAGTAGCTCATAAGTGACTTTTAATCTTCATGTACGTACTGTCAGTTCTTTATCCTACAGTTAAAGTTGCGTCCTTTTCGATCACTTTCTCATTTCTGTCTCAATTTAAACTACTAGTTAACTGCGGGTATCGTAACTTCTTGGCGTGAACTGTACTTGAAAACACAAGCATATAAGACAAGACTTGAATAGATATTTCACTTTGTAGTTTTGAAAAAATAAATTAAAAATATTCCTTGGTTCATATATACATTTATTATATAAAAAAAAATTCCATCTTGGTGGGTTTCTGAAGATTATTTTTCTTCATCTTTCTTGGCATTTGTTTCTATTTGGAAACCCTAGCTAGCGGATCTTTCTTGGCATCTGTTTCTACTTCAATAAATTTCATTATATTTTCAAAACGATTTACACGTTATTCCAATATTTTCACACAGTGACATGAGCTGGAAAAGTAAATCCAGTCTTTATGGTTATATAGCTAACTTCTTATTCTTTATCTTTTGCCGTCACTGATTCTATGTTCAGAAGCAGAAAAGAAAAGAAAACTATATAGATATGCGTACGTACAAGAAAGCAATATAGAGGTATGGTGATGAGCGAGCTGGAAATAGAAATAGTCTGAAAACATTTGCAGAAAGTAAACCTTAATTATATCATTCTATTCAGGTTTAGTTTGGGAAGCTAATTAAGAGTATATCATGAACCCTTATAGAACTCAAATTGAAAAAAAAAGAGGGGAAAAACAAAACGCAGAAATATAGACTACTAACAGTTGTGGAATTGCACTATGTATATTTATATCACCAACACAAACATAATGTGTAGTGTATACCATAATATATATATCACTTAAACTTCCTGTGATTTCCCCAGCCTGAGTTCAAGATCCAAGTCTTCCATTTTAGGCTTATTAACTCCGATCACCATTTCTGCAGATTGGAAGACCAGGCCTGCTGCGTGATCGCTTGAGAATGGCTTGATGAAGCCAGGAAGCTGTACTGATGAAGAAATGTTACTGGAAGTAGTCTTAGGTCTCTTGCAACTTAAAGCATCTTCTTCAGCTGATGGTGATGATGTAGCAGGTAGTAATCCCACGGACAAGTCTGTTTCAATAAAATAATTATTATGCTTATTACCACCATTATGACTGATGAAGCCTAGAAAATCATCATCATCATCTTCTTCCCTTATTACCCCTGAAGAATCAGAAGATCTCTTTTTACAATCATGAAGAGGAACAGTACTAGTTTGTTGTTGGGTTTGTTTGAGCCTAGCCCTATCTCTCCTGTGAACATTCATGTGGCCCCCAAGAGCTTGTGCAGACTTGAACTCTCTTTTGCAGAAGCTACACGAGTAAGATCTTGGAGGCCATACGTAGCCACCAAGTATCCTGGCTGCGTCGTCTGCAAAAGCCCTCTCTTCCCATGACGATCTACTAACTGCTTCAATATGTGACTTCAACGTTTGCTTCCTCTTCAGCCACATCAAGTAGTGATGATGACGAGGATGATGATGAGATCCCTCCATTATTCTTCTCCTCAAGGTGAAGGTAAGAAGTAAGAAGCAGGTGTGATGTGATGATGGAAGGTTTATATAGGGAAAAAAATAGATTGGAGAGGGAATTGAATATGTGAAAGCAACTTAAGAGTGTACCTATCTTTTAAAGAGGGGGAGGACGAAAAAGCTGAAGAAAGGTCAGAAGGAAGGAAAAGGTGTGGTGGTGTTGCAATAAGCTTTGCGTCTCCTTTGGCTTTTCTGGTGAACTATTGTACTGTTGGTTTTTTGTTGGGTTTATTTGCTGTAGCTAGAGAGAGAGTGTGTGTGTGTGTTTAATTAACTGTATTATTATATTTTTTTTGGAATTGGACACAGTGAGGTCCCATTAATAAGGGAACTGTCTCGCATCATACAGATGGAATAGAACTCTTGCTTCGTCACTGTTACCTTCGATTTGTAAATTAAGGGTGAGTTAACTTTTTCTAAGAGATTAAAATTTTTTAGTAAATCACTTATTATAAAATATATTCTGAAATACTTATGTATATCATTAAATTATATATAAACTTATAAGTAAAAAAATTAATTTAAAAATGATAAATATATAAGTTTTTTTACACAAGATAAATATATAAATTAAGTATATTCTTTAATCTTCTTAAAAAAGTCAATTGTATGCTACAGACAGGAGGTAGCATATCTCATTGCAATTAAGAAAATTGAGCGAGCGAGCAAGTGTGTGCAGTTTGATGATGATCGATGATGGAAATTGCTTTCTCTCTAGGATTTCACCAACCCTACAAACACATCCAGATTCTCTCCATTCATGAATGTAAAAAAATATATTCAAGGAAAGGTAGAGATAAATATATGAATTATTAGTGTAATTATGATATATTTTGTTTCTTAATATATAAGAGTCAATTGATTTTTTAAGGAGATAAATAAAGTTAAATAAATTATTTTAAAGTATTTATATCTATATATAATCTGTTTGGATTAACAGTGGAGACTACGTAATTTATGGTTTATGAGGTAAGAATGTAAAAAAAGTTTTATCTCGACTTGTGTAAAAAGGGTCTTATAATGCAATGACAAACAATCAAACATGTTATCAAATATAATGATACATATAAATAAATACTTTTAAGTAATTTATTTAACTTATTAAGTATTTCTAAAAAAAAATCAACCGAGGATCAGAGTTAGTATTTTGAGGGCTGGGCACGGGGTCCCAGTCCCGAACCCATCAGCTACCGGCGGACTGCTCGAGCTGCCACAGCGGCGAGAGCAGGTTGCCGCGTGCCGGCCGGGGGACGGACTGGGAATGGGCCCTCCGGGGCCCTTCCCCGGGCGTCGAACAGTCAACTCAGAACTGGTATGGACAAGGGGAATCCGACTGTTTAATTAAAACAAAGCATTGCGATGGTCCCTGCGGATGCTGACGCAATGTGATTTCTCTTGCATGTATTATTTTCCCTTGAACTGTGTGGGAAAATGAGGAGGAATATATACATATGGATATATCTCACATATGCACGCTAAACATTAATTCAAACTTCAAAGCATTAAATCTGTATCTTATGTTTCTGTTCCATTACAGTATTATATATCCGATTACAGTATTATATATATTATATATAGGACGCATCTAATATAATTTGTCTGTTCCTTCTCTTATCTGTGTGGTTCAAAATAAAAATTAAATGGCAAGAGAAAGAAGCCAAAGTTAGAAGTAGAATACAAGGGAACACCATGCTGTTTGTACGTTACGTTGCCCAGGAGAAAATAATAATGGAAGAACGAAAGAAATATATATTACACAGAGAGAGAGATATATATAATAATTTATTTAAATACTGTTTGAAAACTTGTTTGCATGTGATATATTTCAAAGTGTTGCAGTGATTGCTCTCAAATATCGTCCATGATATATATATATATATATATTAATTATTATTGTGTAGCTGTGTTTATAAATATGGTACACTGTCATTAATCACCTTCAATAACACTTTTTTACTTTTGCTGTTTTGCATGTGTCACTCATAAACTAGAACAGAATCTTTTAGGCTCTTTACCTCCCACTCCCATATCACGTACGGCTAATTAAGGAGTCACCAAATTAAATTCAGCCCAAATTAATGAGGGGTTTATCACCTTATTTCACTCAATATAATCTTGATCAAAACTAGTTGCTTGCCCATCGTGTATATATATACTCCCTAGCTTGAACCTATTTATAAATTATTCTCAACATGTTTTACATATATCAATGAAAACGGTAAACCTAGTTAACTTTATTTTAAGATTTAATAATTTTCTCATTTTAATTTATTCCTATTTAATATATTATACCACACAAAAAACAAAGTCATCAACATTATAATAAATGAAAGGTATAATTGTATATTAAAATAAAAAATTTCTTTATTTGTCTAATAAATTAAATGGGATCAAAACAAACATTTTCTCTGTACCTTACAAATAAGATCAAAGGGGTAAACATATTATGCTGCATTGATTACACACTCAAGATAACCAGTTTATACAATCCAGCTATAGCACTAATCAGTGATATTTAATTTAAAAAAAAAAAATCAGAAAGGCATGTCCTAATGGCATGATATTATCAATGAGATTGAAGCTTTAATTTATATGAGAGTTTTCATGCTATTAGACTGTAAAACTATTAGCCTATGATTTATGAGGTAAGACGCACATATGAAAATATATATAATCCTACCTATTTCATTTCTTTGTGATCCTTACTTACAACTTAAGTTTGAATATTAAAAAAGCAACAACAAAAAATTATTGTTCCATGGGCATGCTTGCATTAGAGTTAGTTTGAGAAGTATACTGAAACAAGTCAACATAAAAATTTCCCCACATACTTATTTCATATGTCGTAAATCATGTTGAAAAAGAAGGCTTTACCGCTAATCCAAACAAATACTAATTAGTAGAAATCGCGTGTCATATATTAAAAAAAATAAGGCCTCATAGATGCTTCAAGTTTTAATTAAGAGGCCGGTCAACGGATTTAATTTATCATAAGGATGCTTTCCGTATGATACTAATTAATGAACTAGTTAACTAGTTAGACACTCTATATATATATATATATATATATAAACTTAAGATACAAATTAAAGCTTAATGGTAATGAGTGTTAATGTTTTGTTTTCAAGATCTGTTACCTGTAGCATCACGTACAGTAGTCAACTTATAAAGTTGGCAAAAGCTAGTTCTTGTCCCTTTTTATAAGCTCAGTGGACTTTTGTAGAGAGAAGAATATATTCGATCATGTAGCACAGCACTTGTTAATTAATCAGAACCATTTTCTTAATTAAATTGGTCTAACTAAACCCGCGATGCTAGTAGTTCATTAACTTGATAATATACTCCTCCGATTATATCTCTAATTCACTTTCAACATATTTCAGATGATTATGGAAAATCTTAAACATCATTAACTATAATTTAAAATTCAATAATTTTTTAATGTTACCTCTATTTAATATAATTCTTTGTGTACATAAAGATTTAATGACACAAAGTAAATATCCTTTTTTTTTTCAAATAACTAACTTCAATTACTGTTTTAAAAATTTTATAAAATTAGTTATGTAGTTAGGACCGATGAAATTAATGAGTAATTCCTAATCCTAGTACATAGGCCCATAATTAATTAGTGTAGTTGACAAGTGATCCAACATTTGTGTCGATGACATAAGGCAACTTTGGACGAACTCGTGTATTTATGCTCGTGTAACTGAATATTTCGAATTCAAATCCAATCATTACACGACAAGTATATATATATATGAACTTTATTTATTTTGAAGTTTCAGTCTCTTTGACTATCCAACTAATTATTATTATTATTACACTAATTGGGTGTTAAATAAGTAAAATGTATTTAATGTTGATATAACTTTAAATTGGATTTTATGAAAAGCACGAAACCAATTCAATTTTTGGGATGTTATAAAAAGAAGTGGAGGAGAATTAATATATCAATATTTGATATGTTAATTGAAACTTATAGTGGATCGCACTTTTTATTTGTCATAAATAACACAATTTATTTGATTAAATTTCAGAAGAAAATTAAACGTAATTATTTAGTTTCTAAAAATAAGGTGACAAAAATATATATATATATATATGGTGCAAATTAAATATTTGCTTATACGCATATGCAACCAACATCATGGACAATAGTGGAAGGGGAAATGAATTGTTTTCTTTCCTTTTTTTTTAATGTGGAGGACATGCATTGACTCATGAACCCTAAAATAATATTACTCTTTTGAAAATTCTATTGTGTGTCTAATTTCTCTCTTTCACACACACACACACACACACACACACACACACAAATTGACCAATAAGAGAAATTGAAAATAATATGCATATTAAATTATTCATCAGAAAACAACAAAGCATGGTTTAATGCAAAAGACAACATAAGATTAACTTGGCGGTTTTGATGTTGGAGGACAATCACATAAATTGAATGTAGACTGTTTAATTTAAGCATACATATACTTCATCTGACTCAAATTATAAGAGGTCTTTCAGAAGAATTAGTTTAGTCTCAAATATAAAATGTTGACAGGATAATTAATAATTGCAACAAACTTAAATTACAATTGAGTTAATTAAGTACGGTGGATGGGGAAAACATATTTTAAGAGGTTTATTTTCGATTGAGTTTAAAAATATTTAACTTTTGATTTGATAATATTTTACATATTATAAAATCGTTTTAAAAATAAAGGTATTCAAGATTTGCCAAAATAATGATGATCAAACAGGCCTATGAATTAGACAAGTTATTACATGCAATTCAAGTCCTTCCATATAATCTATATACTGTGCCTACATTACATATCAGTAACAGCTCACAATGTTGTTTGCTTATACATGCATACATACAGATATGTATATTTTCTTGCTTAATATATATATAATTTAGGTATATGCTATACAAATAAAACGGAGCAGCATCTAAAGTCTGTTCACAATTAATTAATAAATTAAACTAATAGCTCCAAGTTTGAACTTTTTATAACTATATTGGCCTGCGGTCATGCTCATCGTTTTTGTTATTTTGTACCTTGCTATTTTGAATTAGTTTGATTTGTTTGTCAAGAGAAATATAGTTTCATTTTTGAAATACCATTTTTTTCTGTTTTGAATAGAAATCCCTTTCCAAAATTTTTTGTACAAAAAAAATCCTAACAAACTTAATTCTAACTAAACTTGAAGAATGGTTTTTTTTGGTACTAGATCAGGATATCCATCGCCGGCAGCAATGACTAATCCCCTCCTTGGTTTGTAGGCACCTTGATGGGTGGGACAGCGGCCCTGGATTTTAAAGGAGTTGTATGCCTAAGGCAGGATTCTAACCCCTGGCTTTGATTAAGTTTGGATTAACCCAGACCGCTGAACCAACCCCCAGGGTTAACTTGAAGAATGGTTAATAATACAATAGTAGTAGTACAAAACCTTAGATATAAGTGGGAAATTACAAGTTTAGTCTCGTTTTTAATAATTTTAAATTGTGACCTTATAATCATAAAAAATGTTAAAAGAATTATTCTTCATATGAGTTAATTTAATATATTTATATTTAACAATGGCTTATTTCATTTGTTGGAATGGAAAAAAAAGAAGGGATAATTACCATGAGTCTAATAAAGATATATAACTAAAAATTATTGTAATAATGAGTGAGCATCATGAAAATTTTTTATTTCTACACTATAGTTTATGATGGTATGTTATTCACTTGTTACAAGACTTTTTAATCATTATATTTCTTCAGTAGATCATTACATTGATTCTCCCAACAAAGAAACGGGAGATAAAGACTTATTTTACTTATATTCCTTATTTTTTAGTTGAAACATCATGCTAAAGACAATCATGTTCAAGACACTGTTAATAACTAAACGTGAGCACATCTCCCAGTAGGAATTCGATATGAACCCACATTGTTGTATTATAATCTAAAAGAATGTGTTAGTTCTTCACAATGTGATGAATTAATATGTGAACCCTTATTGGGAGAAATGTTCATATTTAATTGAATAGTATTTCAGATCAGATTGTCTCTAATACAACCATATATTTGCTTATAAAAAGAATACTTAAATGTTCATCCCCCCCCCCCCCCCAAAAAAAAATAAATGGCTCTACATCCAAAATTTTGCCCCCCCAAAATAAATGGCTCTACATCCAAATTTTTGCCTGTACATTATTTGTTTCATGTTGATATCTATAGGTACAGCATGGATGATTCTGTTATCTTAGCCTGTGCAAGAAATTTACAGTGGTGTTAGTAAGTTTGTGTGGTTATGGTTCAGCTTTGATGTAAAAGGTGACCCATATGGGATTCTAGCAGCACACACATTGGCCCCACTAGAATCATGACTGCTAAGGATCTGCAGACCCGGTTCCGGACCTTTCAAACTTGGGGCACTCTCAGTCATGGGCCCTTCATGTTCGGCACTCAACCCATGGGCCATGACCCTTGTGATAGGCCCATTATATATTTTCGGGAGAAGGTGAAGACTAGATAATGGGGAATGGGGAATGGGGCATGGAGTTCCAGTAAGCTCTATAAGAGGCTTAAGGAGGGGGATGATGCCAAAAACTGTCAACCAGAGTGAGAAGCTTCAACATAAGTTCTGGAGCAAACTAAGTTGCTTGCTTCATACTTCTATAGTCTATTCACAAAATAAATATAAAGAAAAAGTTAAATTATACGCAACTTTACAAACTTAAAAAGTTAGGATGGTATTGTCAAGTTTTAAATGTTAAAGGAATTATTTATGCATGATTCAAAATTTAGGGGAGTTTAATACTCTATTTAGCCCATGAAAATCATTCTAAGAGAATAATGACTCATTTAGGGTACATGGTCAATACATTTGTAAAATTAAATAATAGATAATATTAAAAATATCCTAGAATGATGTGATAAATATTCCCAAAATAAATAAGGAGACAGAACTATTAAATCATATATTTCTTAACCCATTATCATAATTCCTTTCTGATGTTGCCAAACAAATGAGTGATATCTAGAGTTAATGATGTTGAATTGGATGGGAATGAAGCGGGCACCAAGGAGGCAATGCTGTCAAATAGTGAAGGCGTAACAAGGAATGGGACATTGCGGATCAGGAACTGTGGTCATTGTAATCTGTTGCAATTTAATGACTTAGGATTACTAGCTACATTTCCCCCCTTGAGGGTCTGTTTGGTTTGGGGGGAGGGGATGGCAGGGGAAGAAAAATGAACCCCTCCCCTTGTTTGGTTCAGAAATTAGGAGGGGAGGGGCTGAATTTTTTTATTCTCTCTCCCCTTCCCTCCCCTAATCTCTGCTCCCTCCAAAATGGGGGGCTTTGGAGGGAACTCACAAGTTTGGACAAAAATGCCCCCAATGAAAATGTATTATTCCCTTCCACGTTAATTAATGGCGACCGCCATGGTTGAGGATACCAACTTCGAAGATGATCAGTTGGCTTCCATGGCAATCGACGACATCGTCCGAGCTTCTCGTCTTCTGGACAACGAGATTCACATCCTCAAGGCTCGACCTCTCTTTCTCAATCTCTTAGTTTCTACTACTAGTTTTCGCTTGTTCATTGGAGCTTTACCTATCCAGTTATGCTGCTTCGATCTTTTCGATCTTGTCAGCTAGGGTTTACTTAGTGTTGATTATTGTTCATCTCATTTCCCCACTTCCAGTGGAATGAAATTTGGTTCTTTCGGAAGTGTTTATATTTTGAGGGTTTGTCTATTTTCTAGGAGTTTGTATTTTCTGAGAGGAGAGGATTTCTTTGCTGTTACTTTTGGTTTTTACCATTTGTATTGTAAGTTTCTAAACTGGACCTGTTTTACGATGTTGAAGGAAGAGTTGCAAAGAACTAATCTAGAATTGGAATCCAAGGAGAAGATAAAAGAGAATACATAACTTAAATAAATTGTACAAGTAAATAAATATAAATCAATTTATAAGGGTAAAATTGTAAATTAATTATTAACTTCCCTCCCTTCCCCTCCTGAACCAAACAAAAGATCATTAAAAATCATTCCTCTTCTTTCCCCTCTAACTAAACCAAACAAGGTAACTTGATACCATTCCATCCTATCCATCCCTTCCCATCCCCTCCTATCCATCCCTTCCCTTTCCCCTCCATCAAACCAAACATAGCCTGAATGGGCGGCTTAATTAGTAAAACATTGCTGTAAATCGATGAGCGCCTTAGTGATATGGCTTATGGCCAATCACATAACCCCAATCACATTACCTTTATAATTTTGTAGTTAGAACAGAGTCCTACCATAATTATTAAATAGACGTTTTTTAACAACCATCTTATTAAATCATATTTCGGAATACCTCTGATTAGCTCAAAAAAATAAAAAATCAGGCATGATATGGATAGATTTTCGTCTTGATATTGTACTAAGTTATAACTACCACCACCATATATTCATCTGAGTTACAGTAATCACAAGTGTCCATGAGGCAAATACAAGAAGGAGGAATACCAATTAAAAACTATCATTACATGGTTTCCCTCCCTCAATAGTTTGAACTCCAACCAAAAATATGTGAATGCAATCCACAATATTATGCAGATTCAGTATAAGAACCCATAGAACCATTGATGAAAAGTTAAAAAATACCGAGGCATGGGATCATGAATTCAAGCAGGCAGGCAGCAAAACTGGTTCAGGTGAACTTACCGTTAATAAGCTATAATTAACCAACAACGGCAGAATGTTCACGCTTGGCTGTGTCATTGGGACTAACAGAACCCATTTCATCAGTAGGCTCCAAACCTTCATTTGGTCCACCCTTTTCGTGTTGCAAACGCTCAGAATCCTGCTCAGGATAGACCTCAGATTGCAATGAAGGAGCAATGTTATTCACATGTAGCCATGTCAATTCCCATAAACTATCACCGCCTAAGGCACTCCTCTGCACCAGAATGCCCCTTGCCTTCATAACAAGTAAGGTATTTTTCAGAAGCTCAGGCACTAGCTCTTGAAGCTTCTCACACTTTTTTCCCCTAACTTTCACTTTCATATATTTTTCCATTCGGCTTAGCACCCCCAACCATAGTTTGCAAAATGTCGACAATTGGGACAGTTCTTGAAGTAGCTGAAGATATACTTTAGACAAGAGCTTCATGGCAAAGATAAGGGTGCCTTCCATGTTGCGGTAATCCTTTTGAGACTGTCCTTGTGCAATTTC
>JANTPZ010094134.1:0-11934 GCA_025593235.1 Vachellia pachyceras
CTCTTGAAGCATTCAATGAAAAGAACAGGGAAAAAGTACAGCTAATCACCAGGTTAATGGAGGTAATTATTGTCATCTTTATATAATCTTGTGCCTGTTAAAGATTGGTGTATATTTGAATTATATTCATTTGTTTTAAATGGGGGATAAGCTATTCTGGGTTTTATCGACAGTTGGTGAGCGAAAGTGAAAAAACGAGGATGAAGAAGCTGGAGGAGCTGAGCAAGAACATAGAATCAAAGCACACAAGTTAGCCAAACCGCTAAGATGACTTGTCGATTAGGAATTGTGTGGTATATGAAAGAGATGACGTAATAGTATACGTATGATTGTTTATTGCTATTTTCCTGTGTTTAATGTTTGTTTTCCCCCAAGTAACATGTTATGGCACATCAGCTAATTTACGAGGGCCAATACCCGCCTTATAAACACGCTTGTAACTAAATACGCTTTGCACTCTCCTATCATTTTTTTTTGGTTGCCCTTCGATTCACTTTTGTATTCTATTTTTAATTTAATTTATTCATGTAATTCTAATTTTGTTCCCTGGCCCAGCATACTCTGATGTTATGGTTATGGTGGAAATTTCTATTAATCGTTATTAGTGTAACAAGCAAATTGTGCTGGTGCAGTGTTTTCAGTAGAATAATTAGTTTGCCTGTTTGGGAAGCCATTTTCCCCAACGGGCACGTTTGCCAAGATAAAAACCATCTCAAAATTTTTAAAAATCATCTCGAAATCTATAAAAACCATCTCGAAATCTATAAAAACCATCTTGAAATTCACAAAATATCTCAAAATCTGTAAACTTCATTCTCCTAACGAAGTTCTCAAACACACACAGTGTCGTTCAGACCTTCATAAATATGGTCGTACTTTTTGTATGACTAATTACTCAATTATATAATTTCGTAAAAGGTAAACTACGTAAATAATCAAGCATTTATGTGTTTTAGCAGAAGCACGTGTTTGGTAGGGTGATTGTAAAAATCAAATATCCGTTTAATAATATTTTATTGTAAAACGAGATAATTTCATTAACATATATACATCAAAGTAACTATGTGTTATGTTGTCAAATGGAGAGAATATATTACAGAGAATCGACTGATAAGAGTTTCACATGGATGAATAATCTGAAACGAGGGATACATGTAATTTTGGTATTGGGGTCGGTAGAATTTAGTTTGTCATGATTATAAATGACTTGGATGGCAAAACCTGACACCTGACACGTACGTATGTTTGGGGGAACTCGTAATTCCCGATTTGTGGTGGTAAGACAGATTTGTGGGCAGCCAAAAAGTGAGTTGTATTAGGTAGTCCGGATGAGACAAACGCCTGAGATTAATTAATAATCAAGGCCAACCTGCTTCATGGAGTATCTCATTAATCATAAGAGCCACACAAACAAGCCCACATCATCATCCACTATCGTTATATAATATCCCAGAAATCACCGTTTCGGTATTCTAATCATCCTGCTTCTCCACTCTCAACTGCTCTGTCCAGGCCACATTCACATTCCCAACAATAATACCCCTAGCTTCCACTTTTAACCTCTTTCTTTAAAACACTCCACACAAAACAAATACGCCCTCCCAAGTCCCAACGTTAAAAAAATCGATTCGATCGATATGATTTTCAATTCTTTAAATTTATATTAATTTTAATTTTTATCACTTGAGTTTTAAACATATGGTTTCAGTCGATGTGTGTATTTGGGAGTTCCGTTGGGAGAACTGAGTTTACGGATTTCTAGACGGTTTTATGGATTTCAATATGGTTTTCATGGATTTCAAAATAATTTTTACAGATTTTGAGATGGTTTTGTCTCGGTTTACATACATCGTTGGAGGAATGAAGTTCTCAAACAAACACTATATAATTTTATAACGATTTAAATATTTAACGGTGTTAATTATTATTTTTCAATGTATAAACCAAAACCAAATTTAAGTAAACTTTAGGGATAGAAATGAAATTATTATTCTTTAATGTATAAACCAAAATCAAATTTATGTAAACTTCAGGGATAGAAATGAAATTAACCCAAATTGAATTAATTTTTACAACCTTCTATTCACACTGAAATTTGTTAAAAATGATAGTCGTACAGGAACCAAAGATAAAATAGTCGTATATGTAGAAGAATTAAATCAGTCTAACGAGAGCGTTGACCAGCCAAGGATCTTAGTCCGACCATGGCGTCAATTGTGGAGCAGGCGACCATTTTTTGGGTTTCCACGACAAGCTGTGATATGCGTGTGCACGCAGTCTCATCGTTTTTCCATGCATAGCCTTCTCCTTGCTAACACCAACAAACAAAAAGAGATAGTAAATACTAATATGTTTAATATTTATCTAATTTTGATATATAATCAAGAATATATTTCAGAATATAAGTTAAAATTAAGTAATTTATTTAACCTTTTTAATCTTTTATAAAAATGAACCAACTATATGTAATCTTTTATACCTTACCTTTATCCACATTTTATCTTTTATTCATCATTTTTAAAATTAGTGTTTTTGGTCTTTCAATGAACAAATAGTTTATATTTTTATTATATTATAGAGATTGATGTTTTAGGTGTAATTAAACTTAAAAAACCAAAACTACTAACTTTAAATTTGATAGATTAAAACTAAAATGCTGGTGATTTTGAGGTGTTGAAAATTGTGTTAGACATCGTTGTTAACTAAAAAAAATGTGAATGGGCGCAGAGTGGAGAAGCATTTCTATGAGAAGCAGCAATCAAGTCCCAAATGACATGAGTGTTTAAAATACGTTGGCGTTCCGCGAAATCATGGGTTGAGTTGAGTGATGTGAGGACCGTATAAGAGCAATGCGATTGTTGATTAGGATTAGGACGCCGACTCCCATGACGTCACCCTCCACCTGGATACAATCGTTATTTGCTGGATGCCAACAGCTGACCCAACGGGCTTGTCACTTTCAACCAATCTTCAAGCCCACAGGACACAGGCTCCATTCCTTCCGTCAAAGGAGTGGGTTTCACATATCATTCACCGCAGATGGGCCCAACAAGCCCATAAGATCACTCTCTGAGGCTCCCGTTGGCTAACAAACCAGTGAGAATCCCTGTGCATTTCATTTAGCACTGTTCAGGCCTGTAACACACGCAGAGACAACAATTCAGGCCTCGTTTGATACGCAGAATTCATTTTGATGAATATTGAAATGGATATGAATATAGAATTGGAAATGGATATGAAACTACAGTTTAAAAGTATGTTTGGTATGTCATGGAGATGTGACATGAATTTTTATATAAAAAGACCTAAAAGCCCTTAAAAATTCAAAAAATATTTTTAAATTGTTTTTGTATATTTAAAATGAATTTCATGCATTTTTGTCCAATTCCACACCTTACCTCATGAAATTGATTTCTATGCATTTTGATTAAATTGGATTCCACATGGAAGCCAATTCCATTGTACTAAACAAGCTCTATCATGGAAATGATTTCCATTTTCATATCCACCCACCTCAATTCCATGGTATCAAACAAACCATCCGTCGTTATATATTCCTTGACATTTAAACACGATTGATTGATGGTGAGCAGGTAGGGATCTCGTCCATTAATCAAGCCTCCCATACGGTTCCTTGCACCATTTTTACTATTACAAGCCCAACACTAATTATAGTATACATTTTAGCACAGCTAATGTCATGTGCGCGAGAAATCATTCGTGTGTATCTAAACATATGATTTTATTGAACTGTAAGAATGAATTACTTGCGACGCTCGTGATTGAGAACGTGAGAATAAGACAAAGGGAGGGAGGGAGGGCATAGCATTCATGTAGGGGCATGGGAGAACATTCCGAAACGACATGGCCTCATTATCGGTCCCATAATAACACTTGTGAGTGTATATATACATATCAATACGCCAAAAGGGTGAATCTCACTCACATGGATGGCATCTGCGGAGAACACAATCTATATATGCATGCCATTTCCAAATGCAATGGCAAATATCCGATTCCATCTCAGTAAAGGGCTACGTGAAGAGAACCTCCTGTGGCCAACCATTATTCTGCATCGGCCATTTTGTCTCTTCCACACTCAATACACTGCACAAGAGATTCCTTGTCTGCTCTCCCAGGGACCTACTCACACTATAAAATTACCATCTTTTCTCGCTTCATGCATCCATCTCCCCACCTCCCTCACCATGCAAAATTACAAATCAAACAACCCTGCCTACCATTTCCTGCCACCTGCTGCTCATATCTGTATGTATGTTCTGACTGTCGAAACCTAATCCATATTAACACATTTCCATACACATAAAATGATATTCGCCTCAACCCAACTTTGTTTGGGAACACCATTTTCTAAACGGTACACACAAGTCAAGACTCAAGATTTGTAAAAAAATTCTCAAAATCCATAAAATCATTTCGGAAGTTGTGAACTATTTTCTCTTAATGGATTCCCAAACACACACTTCATCCAACAATCAATGAAGCGGTGATAAGAGGAGACGAGAAAAGTTGTGATAACTATATTTATTTACTTTCATACAGTAAGTATATGCTTGAAGCATTTAAAATGGAGAAATGGATTGAAGAATATAATGGTATACTATGCCAGAAAGCGGGTGTGGAGACAGACAGGTGCCGGGGAATCCTATGCCGATGGAGGAAGGCGGGCAAATGTGCCACGTCAGGAGACAGACTCTGACACGTGGATGAGGTCGTCCCTCAACCCTATTGTCCACGTGTACCAGAACCTTCTTCTGTATAATCGACATGCCTGGGAGGCTGGGACCACTTTAGATTTACTCACCATCATCGTCGCTGCTCAACCTGCATCCCTCTTGTTTATTATGTTAGGAAGAGTACCGCCCTCACACGTATTCCTCAACCCCTCTACTCTAGCTTCATTTTTCCACATGGCAAGGGGAGAATGCTTCATCAACAAGAAGCAATAGATCGACAGGTAGGCTTTGTATTATACGTCGCCATACAACAGCACAAATTCAGGCTGTCGACCTCTGGCCGTACGTTAACCTGCAACAATCAGCCGTCACCTAACTGGGACGCGCATCATCTTGTTATTTAATGCCACATAATTGATTCCTAGCATGTGCAAATCAACTTCGATAGATTTGAATATTTGACAATTAAATGTGGTGACACGTCAGTCAACATATATTTAATATAAGATTTAATTAATTTTTGTTGGTGAGGTTAAAGAAACTAAATACACTACTTAAAAATATTTCTTTATTTATATAATTAGTTTATCTCTTAATTTATAAATTAAAAAAATCAATTTAAAGAAAAACAATAAATATAAATACCTTCAAATAGCATATTTAATTAGTTTTCATATAGGTGCTTCTTCAGTCTTTGCAGTAATAACTCTTGAGTCAAGATGGGCGTGCACTAAACCAGCTGGTTAATTTATCGGTTGTCTAATTTATTCGATTAACTCCATACACTCATTTATCTCTCCCTGTAAAGTATGTATATATATATATCTAAACAGATATGTATAACGCACGTTCCTGTATGTAAACACTAAACTAGAGACATGAGTCTTCGCGGAAATCAAAAACCTTTATTTTGAATTACCAATCGGCACAAACAGCTAATAATTAAAAGCTTTTAAAAGCCGGTGGAGGAAACATTAACATGGAGGCACGCAAAGAGTTAATTAAATTAATGCCATGAGTTGAATTCTGATGGCTTATAGTTAACCTAAGCGGCAGTAAGCTTCATCATGACCACAGAAAGTAAAATGCTTTTGGTCATTAATCACATCCTGAAGAATTCCTGTTTGTTTGATTAAAATCTAAGCCGGACATGGCCACAGTACGTACAGCCAACTGTATATGGTAAAACTGATGCATCATAGTATTCAATTGTAACAAGTCTTACTAACATATAGATGGAGAGCAGGTGCCATTTGTTCGTTGATGTCTTGTCACGTTTTCCCCACGTAAAAGAACAAGAAGGGAAAAAGTCAGGAACAAGAGAGACGGATACACGAAGTCACAAAACAAGCAAGCACGAGCCACTTTTTATGTCTGAGCAGAAATTAAAAAGGGACGAACAGCCAAAGAGAAGCGAGTAATCAACACAAAATTATGTGAAAGAGGTGGCCCGTTTTATTTTGCCCATTTTGGTTGTTTCCCGGCCGATTACCTCGCTTCACCTCTTACAAGTGGCATATGAGTTATATATATATATATATATTGTGTGAACGCCATTGACTTGGTTTTGGGAATGGAAGAGAAAGCTTGCGATGACACTCGTACGTCAAACACCATCCGCATTGTTCTTTTTGGTGAAAGAAGTTAGAAGTGTCAGTTCAAAAAACAAGGATTTGCAATTCGGTGGGGAAGAAAAGGCGATCGAGTGAACGCTGATACTGTTGAATCGTGTTGGGGAGCTTCACGCGTCGCTCCTCCCAACGCCACACAGCGCACGACATGGCCACGGTCATTTTTACATATAAACATACAAAAACAATACAAGCACTTCACAATATTTGTTTCTCCCATAGATTATTATATGTATGGGGAAGATATGCATGCATGGGTTGGAGTTTGAAATTTAAATTAAAGGTGAAGGGGTGAGTGGAAATGGAAAAGGACAGGTTTATCAGTTCAAGAAGAGAGATAAAACAGAGATACGCAGCAGTAACTAGTAGGGCTTCTTAGGTCATTGCATTTTTGGTCGGGAGCAATCTTTCCTCTGTTATATAAGTACGTGACTTCAAGATAATGCAAATGCAAAACAAGTGAATGGAAAAAAAAGGTCAGGATGGGGTTTTTCGCTGCGAGAGAGTTTTGCATCCGCCTTTAATTAGCCTGCTTTCGTCGTTTAGCTCCCGTTTGGGCTCTAGTTCCATGCCACGCCCACGTTTCCCAACCTTCTCTCTCGTAAATTGTCGTCAGCGTCTTCGGTTTTAGGACTGTCAAAAGCTCTGAATAATATTAATTGACTTGTTAAGAAAACTAGCTCATAATGCACATGATCCACCGTGGTTATGAAAACTTGTTGGAGAACGTTCTGTAAACGCTGTTTAAATGTGAAGGTTTGCTTCAACCCCATCGAGCTTCTGAAATTTAAGTAACCTAAATTTTTCTTTATAGTGTTTGTTTGGGCATTTCATTTCCCCAACGAAACATGTAAACAGAGATAAAACCATCTTAAAATTCTTAAAAACCATATGGAAATTCATAAAAACCATTTAGAAATCTGCAAAACCATATAGAAATCCGTAAACTTCTTTATCTTAACGGAATTTCTTTCTCCCAACGGAATTCCTAAATAAACATATAAAAAACCTGTCAAAAGCTCGGGTTGTCACTCAAATGTTCTTCCCTGATATTTTTGTTCAGTGTCCCATCCTGCTGTAAAGCAAGGGTCTCAGTAACTAATATACAATGTCATTATTTGTCGAATGTCTTCGAAGAGAAGTAGTTCCTCTTTAAGCAAGTTGACCACCATGGTTGACGGCATGGTTAAGCTAGCCAAATCATTAATGAAGGAACCGTATACTATGAAGCATTCATTTATCAAGGAAGGCATGTGCCTATGCAAAAAGATATGGTGGTACTCGCATCAAGGATCTGTCCTGTAGTAAGCAGTAGTAACGACAAAATAATGAGAGCTGTAAGTCTGTAACAGAAGGAAACCGGAGGAGACGGGAAATAATAAATAACCATAAAATTTGCATAAAACCCTGCGTGTACCGTGTACGTGTATGCCTGTGGTATGTTGCTGTGGGGAGCAGTTCCCTTTACGACGTGTGGAGTGGAGAGACCTACCATTTGTATCATATTTTATTTATTTATTGTTACCCAAATAAAGACAGTATTGTTTTTATTTTAATAAATTAATAATAATAATTCGCTACTCACCAGCCCACCCGACTTGCCTCGATTTTAACCCGAGCCCAGATTTGAACCAGGAAGTGTCCTCCTTCCTTCTCCGTATAAGCTGGCCATGGACCTTATTTGAACCCTCGACTTGTCACTACACTGACTAGAATGCTCTGTTTTGGCTCTGCATTGCACGTTTCTTTTCCCGCACTCACCTCTAGCTGCCACTTATACATTTCAATTTCATGATGGCTCGCCAGTTACAGGAGCTACTCAAGGAAGATCAAGAACCGTTCCTATTAAACAGGTACATTTCTGATAGGCGGAGCCAGCTGACTAAAAGACCTTCCGCCGACACTACTCTGCAGCTCAAGAAGCCAAAACCAATCCATCGCCATAACTCAAACATTGCCCCTCATTTCTGTAAGAATGCTTGCCCTTTCTCCCTTCGCAACACCCCTGATCTCTTAAACTCGCCATTCTTGGATTTCGCAACTCCGGCCAAGAGCCCCTGTAAGTCCCCTAATGCCATCTTCCTCCATGTCCCTTCTCGAACGGCCGCGCTCCTTCTTGAAGCTGCTCTCCGAATTCAGAAACAGTCCTCGTCTTCTAAATCTAAAACCCACGATAAGACCAATGGGTTCGGTTTATTCAGGTCATTGTTCAAGAGACTAATGCCGCGAAACCGAAAGAGGGAAATACAGGATGGGGGTGGTGACCGAATCAAGAAACATCAAGAACAAGTGGTATCTACTGATCAGGTGGGCTTTCCATGTTCTTACAATGGACGTCCTAGCAGTGCTGTATGGTCTGAGACCAATGAGGATAAATCTTTGGACATGGAAACATCTAGCAGTACTAGCTACTCCGATGAATCCCACGAGGTTGACCTTGTATGCAAATCCAACCAAAAACATGTTACAGATTGTGTTTGTTGTGATCACGACTTTTGCGAAAGCCCATTTCGCTTTGTATTACGGAGTAGCCCCTCTTCTGGCCCCCAGACGCCGGAATTGATGTCACCGAGACGCCCCAGAGCAATGGTTTGTCATTTTTTTAATTTTCTTTTTCTCTTCTATTTTGCGGTGGTATGTTATACAACTCACAACTCACATGGCAACATCCCGGTTTGACTCGGCTGAAATCAACCGGGTTAACCGAGTTCATTCGGCAGTCTTTTTTGTCGGCAGCAATATCTAGGTCAACAAACTTGGCCGCAATGTTGCTGTTGATTAACACCGATAACATGTCATAGGGCTCGTTTGGATCCTAGTTTTGGTAACCTAGATTTTAAAATTTAGATTTGAAATCTAGATTTTCTCTTTCATACTTTCTCTTTCCTACTTTTTTCTCTTTTCTCTTTCATACTTTTTCTCTCTATCTCTTTCTTACTTTCCTCTTTCCTACTCACTTTTTTGCCTCGGAATCCGTAAAAGCTATAACTTCCCAAACATAAATCACTTTTCAAAACCTAATTTTTACCTTGAATTCTGTAAAATTTAGGTTTCAAAATAGCTTCCAAACAAATTTATAGTTTGGTGGAAATTTTTGTCAAAGATCCTGCGCGTGGAGGGTCAGATAAGTGAATACAGGGGCTTTGGGTTTTTCTGGTTTCATGATTGTACCTCCAGATCATGTGTGCTCCATGCAAATCTTATCTCATCCTTCTCACTTTATACTTTCTCTTTCATATTTTTTTCTCTTTTCCCTTTCATGCTTTTTCTTTCTTTTTCTTTCTTACTTTCCTCTTTCCTATCAACTTTTTTACCCCCGTAAAAACTATAACTTCCCAAACATAAATCACTTTTCAAAACCTAAATTTTACCTCGAAATCTGTTAAACCTATGTTTTAAAATAGCTTCCAAACAAGCTCTTAGTTACTTGAACAAAGACATTATTTTTTTGTTTTTTCTCTTGTTTTCTACTGTTACTCCCCGACATTCGATTTACTAGAAAATAATTTCTCATTCGTATGCATGTCTAAATTACAAGAATCGTTCTGTCGCTGATAAATAAATAAATAAAAACAAAATAGAAGTCAATGAAATCCAATTATGAAACGGGTTTGAGTCCATATCCATCGACATTTGGTTAATCATTGATAAATAATGCTATCTGCCCAATTTGATATGATATTCTAATCATGGTTGTTATTACGAATTGCAATACAGGACAAAGAAAACAAGCCCGAGAGTGTTGAGAAAAAACAATTGAGGGAGGAAGTTGAAGAGAAGGAGCAATTCAGTCCTGTCTCTGTTTTGGACCCACCCTTCAAGAACGATAAAGAAGGGCATGAAAACAACTATGAGGGTGCTGGTTTTGATCTGGAGTGCAGTCATTCCATTTTACAGAGTATGTCGCAAAGTTTTAATTTTGTACCAATCACTGTTTGTTGTGCGGTCGTTTCCCCAACAAATTGTCCTACACTCATCGTCAGACTTGATTATCTAATACAATGTATGATAGAGTAGGTTCACTATGATATGATTGTCCCGCCATTGAAGTTTGTGAGAGATTACGACATATGTCCTACACTCCTATTGGATGTGGACATGGTCATGTTCTAATATAAATTTGAACATGACCCCACCCTTATAATGAAGGAGTTCTGTCTTGATTTGGATACTTCCATTCAATGAGTTGGGTAATACTTGAGCAAGCAATACTTATGGGTGAAGAATCATTAATACTATTCTGTATTGGAGTACTTCTGACCTATTTTACTTGTTTGTAAGTGGTGGAACCTGTAAGAGCTATTGCTGGACTGAGGTGCTGCATTATTATACTTGAAACAGTATAGTTATCCCATGCTCAATTTAGGCATCATAAATTTTCTACCAACGTAGAGACTAACCCTTTCAACCAGAGTTCTTGTAGATGCAGAGTAAATATGGTTTGGAACAGGTAAGATAGAGAAGTACTTGGATTTATGACTAGCTATCTCCAGATCTGAACCTCTTAACAATTCTTAACTCAAAGCAGCTTCCATAACTGCTAATTCGTCAGATGTTGTTGTGAAAATTTTAATGTTTAAAAATTGTATGTAAATTATTATCCACAGAGGCCTTTATTATTATTATTATTATTAATCTCTTTTTTATGTTAATTCGACAGGAGCAAAGCACCAACTATTGTACAAGCTTTGTAGCTTCGAGAAACTTGCTGGATTGGATCCAATTGAACTAGAAAAAAGCATGTTAGAACAAGAGGATGATGAAGGCGATGAGACATGGGATGAAGAGAAGGACTTTGACAGGTTAATCTTGGAAGTCATCTGCCAATCTAGCACCCATGAGAGACGGGAAATCCCAGAAGACCACAAGAGACTGATTTCAGATCTCATTATGGAAGAAGAAAGAGGACTTAATTCTTTGGAGGAGAGGGAAATGGTGATAAGAAGAGTTTGTGAGAAGCTGGACCTGCGGAGACAAGCGGAACTTAAGACAATTGAAACGATGGTGCAAGAAGACTTCTGCGGAGGGGATGATGGATGGAAGAAAAAAGAAGAGCACAGGGAAGAGGTGGCAGGGGAGCTGGAGCTTGCCATTTTTGGGCTTCTAGTGGAAGAATTTTCAGAGGAGCTAGTATGTTGAGATGGGTGAGTTTGGAAGCGTGTGGATAAGTTAAATATGTAGTACTACCTTTATTTTTCTTAGGTATAAGATTAGAATACAATGTGACTGACACTGTAATGAAGTAGGCTGGTTAGAGAAACGACCCAACCAGTGAATGGTGGGATCCAGTTTCGGTGCATTTCCAAATAATAGCGTACCGTCCTCATCGTCCAAACGCACCGTTTCACTAATGCAACGTTTCCCGCGACGCTCTGCTTTCAATATTGGCGCCCAATCCTCGTCGTCCTCCATCCCTGAATGCCTCCTTCTTCCCCCAAAATCGATGCCTCCATCTCTGCACTACTTTGAATCCGGCTCACCTTCGTGTGCTTCTCTCGCTCACAAATCTCGTCTTGCCTCCTCCCTCCTGCTCCCTCACCGCCCTCCCTCCTCTCGTACTGCCAGGCTCTCTTTATCCACAGCTACCGCCATGGGAGACCTTCCTG
>JANTPZ010094135.1:0-10322 GCA_025593235.1 Vachellia pachyceras
TTAGTGGCTTACATGTCTAATCACATATTCTTATTTTTAATGAGGTGATTGGAAGAACTTCATAATTGCACGTACATCTCCTTCTATTCTAAAAATATATAAAGAATAACTATCAATTGTTTTTGTGAATTTATTAAATTTTATAACGCCATTAATTATTTATATGTATTCACACCTTTTATTCTCAAGTTGTTTGGATTTAGTTAAGATTATTAAAAGCACTGCCCTTGTCCCCCCCCCAAAAAAACAATTGCCCTTGTTATCTGAATATACCTCTCGTGGCCATGTTTATGTTATTTTTGTTATTGGTCCGCGCTTGTTTGGAAAAACTTATTTACTTCTCAAAAGTACGTTCAACAATGTTTTTTCACAAAATGAGATAATTTTCTTCACATATTTACCTCGGCTTACGTAAAATTACTTCTTTATCGCATTCCCAAATGGATATAGTATGCTATTGTTACTCTAAAACACATTCTCTCAATTCTCAAATGAGAATTTGAGGTAAAACAGAGAAAAAGAAATAAAGAAAACAGGTATAAACTTCACTTTAAACCCAAAAAAAAAAAATTAAACCACCTCACAATTTTTCACCATGTATTTTGAATTAGAGGGAGTATGCCATGGGAGATTTATAGCAAATTTTGAAGTTAAAGAACCTGTGAATGATAAATTATGGGGTTAAGGCGAAAATTTGCAAGAGCTAACCCAAAAGTTTTGTTGCATTCAACGTTGCCACGGAAGTTTCCAAATCATAACAATGTTTATCTAGATGTTATTCAAGTTAAATTTAACCGTTAATTGATTAAATATGCTACATTGGCAGATTCATATGTCATCAACTTATCTTTCTTTTAGGTTAACGTAGAAATTTATCTAAAAAGTTTTCACTTAAACATTGAGAACAAGAAGTTTTTGTGCATCAATATCGCCTCGAAAATTTTTAAATTGTAACAATGTTACCTAGTCGATCAAAATATAATTTTTTTTTACTGTAAGAGTGACCTATAGGTATGGTGATGAATGGGCATCATCATGTGTACGTGGGACGAGACAATAAAAGTAAGAAGACAAATATATAGTACATGAACATATCTCACTTTGATTTTGTGGCTTTAAATATTTCAATGAAAGAGGGCCATCCTTAATCCATTTTAGCTCACACACTAATCGTCCCTCCCTTTTGGTGGTCCTACTTTCTCCAACCAAAACCATCTTACTCATTTGTATTTATTCCATCACTAAACATTATCTTATTCTGATTTTGATATCCCCACTTCTCCATGCTTCTTCACTTTAACTTGTCATCTTTAAAGTCTCTTTCTCCAAGCCATGAGGCATTATTTAATCAGTAGTACGACTCCATCTCCATTCCTTTTTTATAAAAAAAAAAAGCAGATTAAAAGTATCCATTTAAAATTTTTATTGGTAAAAAAATTTGAATATATTAAAAATATATCAGGCATTCAGATTAATTAAATTTTTAAATATGGATTTTTATCGATTTTTTTCTATTGTCGTTCATGTTGATTATATTTTGTTGACAAACAATTTATTTTTTTAAAAAAAGTTGAATTGGAGTCACTACTAATATTTTGCCTTATCTGTTTATCATCTGGGATGCTGCCACTTTAACATTTATACGTGTTTTATCTTGAGGAATATGATAACAAAAATAAATATAACTGTACATGAGCTTCATGGCTCATTATACTTTCCTTTTTTTTTTTGCCTTTTCATTTTTCTTCAAATACATCATATGTATTTCTTTAATAAAGGTAGAGGATGAAATCAGTTTTAACTCATCTACCAAAAAAGCTAATTACCATTTATATTCGATCATACATTGATTATTCGTTTTTCAACAATCATACACCCTGGTAGAATCACCGGTGACTTTTTGGATCATGAGTCAACCCATTATTAATTAGATCAATTTTTATTGAAAAAAATAAAATTTACTTCCTTCGATTCAAAATATAATTAAGATGTTGACTAACTTAGTTACATAATGTAATATACCTTAAATTGATAATATTTACCTGTTATTAAAGAATTTGATTTTCAAGTATGTATTTATTATCTGCCACGTGTCTTTTTTGTATGAGGTAAAAGTGAAAACAACCATTAATTAAGCTCTTAACCTCTTATTTTTTTAATTAAAATTTCCTTCTACATGATTTCTTATAATTTGGATTGGAGGGGTATTTAGAATGGAGTGCTAATTTTTTTAATAAACTGTCAGAACACTTGTTTACTGCATTGCGAGAATATTAGCCATTTTTGTTAGATTAAACCCTCTTGATGAGTGCTATTTTTCCTAAACTAAAATAGAAAAAACAAAGGATTAGAATCACCGGCCCATTATTTCCGTTTGTATAAAAAAAGGAATTATCGGCCCATTATGCGAAGAATAGTCAGCCCAACACTTTTCGGCCCATTATGATTAGTCGGTGAATTATTTTACCAGTTTGGGCCATTGGGTCCTTGATATTGGAAATGTACTCTCCTCCTTCATTCTTATTTCCTTATTTTATGAGAATTATTTTTGTATTGGGTGTGAAGGGAGGAATATTTTTTCATGCTGTTATCGAATGAAAATATTTTTTTGATATATATAATTCTTTTTGGCTCCATCAGAATCTATTAAAAAATATTTGACGTTGTCCATATTAATTAGATAGTTCAAAAGGGCTCATTTTATTTTTATTTTGTGGAAGGTCAGGGTAATGATATGTTGATCTGAAGAGCCAATTTTGCTTTTAGTTATTTCTGCAGGAAATTAACCATATTTTAGTATATACTTTTTTTATTCAAAGATAAAATGATATTATAATAAATAGTAAATGCTAATGTTTAAAAGCAAATGGTAGATGTCGTCACATTTTTAATTTAAACAGATTTTATTTATTATGTCATGTTATGCGTATTTGGTATACTATACATAATAGAATGGAATGAAAAAAGATGGAAAAAGGTGAAAAAAAAAGTTAGATGTGGATGTGGAGTGTTTTTTACGCCACTAAAAAAATAATAAAAAGAGACTTCAGTTTTTGTGATCAATTAAATTAAATACAGTTTCTCATTGTGTGTGTGTATATATATCATGCTATAAAATAAATAATATAACATATTAAAATTGTATATTATATAATGAAACAATAATCTTAATATATTTTAGGATCTAGGAAATTATCTGAATTTTATGTCAATATATTGACCCCGTTGGCCCTATTTTACTTTATATTAATAGATTTATTTCAAAATCTTATTTCCTTTATTCACTGTTAAAATTATTTTCAAAAAATAATTCGAGTTTTTTCATTATAATAAATAAAATTTTTTACTCTATTAAAAATATGATTTTGGTATTATCCGAAACTTAGTAGAATAAATTTATCTTAATTATTTCGGGAAAATTAGCCTCTCTTATAAACAATGTATATATTCCTTTTTTCTCATCCAAGCAAAAAATTAGCCCAAATCAAAGGAAAAGTTATATTTTTTTAAACAAAATCTAAACTAACACCGGTAAATCAACATTGATTACGATATCTTCACTCCAGGTCACATTATGTGAAGTTATAATAAAACTGCGTAAAATTAATAGAACAGGCAAAACCCTAAAGCTACGAGTCGTTTGGAAAACTGCAATTAAACGAGGGGTCGTTTGAAGAATTTCCATGGGCATCAGACGTGCGAGGTGGAGTGTATAAATGAGTTTCCCTCTAAATGGTGGAGTCGCTGAGAGATTGTTGTCTTTGATTTCTCCTTCCCTTGGCTTCTGAAGAATCGCAACGCGCTTTTGCGGTTATATCATTGCTTTCTCCTCATACTCTCTCTCTCTCTCTAGAGGCGAGAGAAGGATACCATTATGGCCGATCTCATAGCCAAAGGACAGGATCTCGAGAAGAAAGCAGAGAAGAAGCTTAGTGCCTGGAACTTATTCGGCTCCAAATACGAAGATGCTGCTGAGTTGCTCGAGAAGTCTGCAAATTCCTTCAAACTCGGAAAATCTTGTTCGTATCTCGCTTCTCGTGGTTTTCTCAGTGTCTCGGGATTCTTTAGTTACAAACTTTCCGGGTTCTGGGATATTGTTCGTATTTATAACCATATAGTCTAGCTTAAGATGTATTTATGCGTGTTTCAAACTTTTATTCAGGGGACAGAGCAGGGTCTGCCTTCATCAAGCTATCCAAGTGTCATCTGAAGGTATGTCAGCGTAATATGTTCATAAGCCTATTTTGCGCCATTTTTCTTGGGTTAATTCAAGAGCCCTTTTTACTTGTATATATGCACACAGTTAGAAAGCAAACATGAAGCTGCTGGTGCTTATGTGGATGCTGCCCACTGCTACAAGAAAATGTCCTCAAAAGGTGTGCGACATGATTAATTTACATACAATAATGTGAGCGTACTGTTGAGTAACACATATACTCAGAGATTCTGCATAAACCTGCAATCTTCACTGCTTGAATCTTTTCTGTATCTATCGTTCATGTGCCAGGGGTCGTAGATCGATTTCAGGAGATTAGCTATAATTTTGGATTTTTGGTTTTCAAATCAATCAGTGAACTGTTTAATGGCTACAATGCTTATTGTGATTGCTCTATTTTCAAATCAATAAGCGAACGTTTTATTGTTTTCATGCGTATCTAGGAGCCATATCATGCTTAGATCAAGCAGTTAGCCTCTATACTGAGATTGGCAGGCACAACATGGCTGCAAGATACTGCAAGGTACTTTGAGTTCGCATTGTACCATTCTGTGCTTTGGTTCTCCTAGTTCTTTGATAACTCTCTGTCGCAAGTGTGTTTTGCCATTTTGCTGCCTTTATAAAGGTCTAGTAATAATAATTATGAGAGCTGACTGTATGGTGGGTGTTTTCCTTCTGAATTTAGGAAAGTGGTGACTTATACGAACTTGATCAAGACATAGAGAATGCATCTTTGTATTTTGATAGGGCTGCTGAATTTTTTGAACTTGCGGACGCAACAACCTCTGCCAACCAGTGCAAATTGAAAGTTGCACAATTTTCTGCACAACTTCAACAGTGAGAACTTTTCTTCCTGTTTTCAACAATCCACTCACACACTTCTATGATGGAAATTCTGCTCATTTAACTTTACCAGTCAATCTAGGAGATTTTGCATGTATATTTGTAATTCCATCTTGTTCTCATCTTTACAATGCTATTAGTTATACTTGTCATCTAGTTTCACTGAGGTTGAACGTGCCATCTGATTTTCCTTTTGCATGTACCTTAGTATACACCATAAAAATGTTTTATTGCCACTTAAAAGTATGGATGCAGTGAATAAGAGACATGTGATATATATTGAAGTATATTGATCTGCTTGATATTCATCAATACCCAGATATCAGAAGGCAATAGATATATTTGAAGATATTGCTCGACAGTCACTGAACAATAATTTACTGAAATATGGAGTTAGAGGACATCTTCTAAATGCTGGCCTTTGCCAGCTTTGTGGAGGGGATATTGTAGCAATCACCAACTCCTTGGAGCGATATCAGGTCTTTGAAATGACTTCTTTTTAAACGAGATGTCAATATTTTATTGTAAAACATGCTATAACACTTATTTAATTCATCGTGTAGGACTTGGATCCAACTTTCTCTCGAGTTCGTGAGTACAAATTTTTAGCTGTAAGTGTTCAATTCGTCTAGTAATGTTGACTCCAGGAGGAAGAGAACTCCCAACCCTATTTAATTGATATCAGCCTTGAATAGATTGAACTTAACAATAAAAGTTGCTATGCAGTAACTGCTATCTGCATAGTTTTTTAACCTTTTGAAGATTCATTGTTCTGTATCATTTGAAAGGTTTGTCACATTTCAGGATTTGGTATCTGCAATTGACGAGGAAGATGTTGCAAAATTTACTGCAGTGGTCAAGGAATTTGATAGCATAACCCCACTGGTATGATTTAACATCTCTGTATGACTGAACGTAAATTCTTTAAAACAACTTTTTCTTGTTCACATACAGAGTTGTGAAAAAATATCATGAAATGTTGATCTCCTCAAGGGTATTCCTTTTTTTTTTCGGTAAAGAAAAACGATTATATGAATGATTGTTAATAGTATCCTATAGCATTATACAATTCTTGCGGTCAACCTCACCTAGAGCAGAAATAAGGCTTGTTGATTTTGTTATTGTAGTGATTATAGTATTTCTTTTTCTGTGTGAATATTAAGTAGTCGTATTACGTATTGATAGTTTGATATCTAAAAATGATTAATCTGTAGAGAGTTTGGAGATTTATTCAGATAGATCTCTGCATTGAATCTTTCCAAGTTAGATAAAGATGTCACTAGTTCATTCTATCTGTCTCCACCTATAAATATATAGAACCTTTCTGAAATTATATTGTAAATTCTGACACTTCGGTCTGAGGAATAATGAGAAATGGCCTTATTCTCGAATCTCAATTCCCTAGCTCTTCGACCCAGCAACTCAAATGAAATATGTTGATCCAATGCATGTCTTCTTCTTTGCCTTTTCCTGTAATCCTTCTGGTCTAGTATCCTTAATTGCATCTATCCATTACATCCGTTCTCTTTCCTTCCTCTTGGATTCTACTATTTGAATTATTGTGCCTATCCATTTCTTTGTTGAGATGGTAGGTCGGAATGTATTTGCTTCTACAGTTTATGTATCTTAGCCAACCAGCCTTGGTTGATTCTTCCTCATCTTTTCTTTTAACAAGGCTACATGTTTTCTAGATCTGACTTCAGCTTATCTTATCTTTCTTGTGTTTCTAATAGCTCATTTGGCTCTTAGTTTGAAAACATAGGTTTTGTCTAAGTATTTACATTTTTTAAAATCTAGGTTTTGTAATAAAATCTAAATTTGAAACCTAAGTTTTGAAAAAGCTATTTTCTTGTTACATCACACTCTCTCATAATAAATTTTCTCTTTCATCTTTTTCTTTCTTTATCTTTAATACTTACTTTTTACCTCAAACTCCGTAAAAGCTAATAACTTCCCAAGCACAATCACCTTTTAAAACATAGGTTTTACCTCGGAATCTATAAAAGTTATTCTCCTAAAATGTATTCTCAAAAACCTTGGTTTTGTGTCGAATTACGTAAAAGCTATTATCAAACGGACTTTCAAATGAGCTTTAAAAGACCTAATCATATTATTCTGAGGTGTAAAAATTTACGCTTGTTACACTTCTATTGAAGAGTTTGATGTCAGTCACTTGAAACAAACAATATTCTCTTCTAAGTTTACCCCTCTGATAAGTTTGCCTTAACATGCTTTTGTTTTTGCCTTCACGGCTCTTGATGGCCCTACTTGGGATGCCTTGCACAATAGTATGCCTTACCACTGAACCTAAATAGGCATCACAAAAAAATTACAAGCGTTGTTACTTGATGCAGGTTTTTAATGATGATCGTGCCTTTTTGTGACCCTTGGAAATCATATGTTCATACCATTGAAAATTCTTGCCGTGCATTGCATACCCTAATTCTATGTGACCTGTATATGCCCATGCTTTTCGTATTCATAATTAAATGGGCACCTTACATACATAATTATATATTAAAGAATAATAACGAGGCAGAATGCCAGAATATGCTATTAACTTTTCTAGTGTCATTGCTAATTTATTATTATTTTTGAGTGTCTGTGTTTATTAAGCTATATGTTACCTACATATCTCAATGCAGGATTCTTGGAAGGCCACCCTTTTACTGAGAGTAAAGGAAGCTCTAAAGGCAACAGAAATGGAGGAGGATGATTTGACATGAATCAATTACTATTGAATTTCTTATAAATGAAATTAGTATCAGCTTTGTAAAGACCAGAGGTTAGGGGTCAGTTATTTCTATTGTTTGGTGGTTGGTTCCGTTACCATTTAAAACAGAAGAACACAGGAGTAAGTTCTCTCCAATTATCTACACAACCGCTTGATGCTTATATGTATATACCTATGAATTGAAGAGAACATTTCTTTAAGCTCGCTCTAGTGTATCATTTACATATGCATATGTGGAATACTTTGATTTTTTTCCTGTACATATCTGAATGAGTCAGATTCAAACATTGTCGGGCCTAATTGGATGTAGTTCTCTCAAATAAATTCTCTTCATGAACTTAGATTTAAAATCAAGATCTCATCCTTGAGCAGTTAAAGCTTATTCTTTTGGAACCAATGGCTATTGGTGAATAGTTCGTGTTTGCTCCCTTCTATTTGCAAGCACTTGATAATATTTTAGTGGGTTAGTGAATCCCCTTGCGTTAAATGATGCCTTGTCTATAAAATTATATGTTAAGAATTAAGATAATGATTTGAGTTGGAAGATGTGCCTGGAGTGGCATCTTTGTTGTTTGCGGGAATCCTTGCCGAATGAGTTTCATCCTTTTTAACTTGATACATAAGCGTTGGGAAGATTAATGGATCTTAATTCACCTACATATTTATTATTTTTTAAATTAACTTGTTTGATTTGTAAATTGATATCTAATTTAATTATACATATAAATATTTTAGAATACATATAATCCAAAATAAGTTAATTAAATTCCTCAATCTTAAAAAAAGTAATAAAATTTATATTAAGGATTAGAGGAAGTATTAATTAATATAACTTGCTCTAAATTTTATATTTTATAATAATGGTTTGTATAATTCAAAATATAAAATTTTAAAAATTTTAACAGAATATATTAGATATTTATACAAATCTAGGAATGCGCGCATACAAATTTTATGTTTTATACTCTCAATAGTGCTAGAACACCTGTAATTTCAAGTTGATAATGGTACCGTTTGGCAACGCAGTGCTTCTACTTATAAGCACTTTCAACAGTGTTTTTCCGTAAAATAAGATAATCTCCTCCACATATTTACCTCGACTTGTGTAAAAGTACTTCTCCACCGCGTTGCCAAACGGCTCCTCGAAAGACAAATTGTAATGAAAACTTCACAATTTTTTTTATAAGAAACTTTACAATTTTTAATAGTTAAATTTAATAGTGATGTGTTTTGGGCTTTGGCGATTGAGAGAGCGGTTACGTTGGGTTTTAATTTCAAAAGAAAAAACCTTAGGAGTTTGGTTCAGTGGTAGGGGCTGATCCAAGCTTAACCAAGGTCAGGGGTTCGAACCCTGCCTTGGGCATGCAGCAGCTTCCCAGGGCCAGCTGTCCCTCCCATCGAGGAGCCCGCACAAATCAGCGAGGGGATTAGTCACTGCTGCCGGCGGTGGATACCCTGGGTAATACCCTTACCTAAAAAAAAAATTTCAAAAGAAAAAAGAACCATATATATATATATATTAAGAAAATTTAGAGGAAGTGAATATACTTTATTTCATACTCAATTATTTATTATCTACAAAAATACTAAGAGGACATAAGCATTCAATATTTTTTTCTTGGGCTGACAATAATGATATAGGAGATCTGGCATCCTGTGCTTGTTCTTTTGTTGTTTCCTGTTGGCTGAATATTAAATGTGTGTTTAGAAAACCGTTGGGAAGAAAGGACTTTACGAATTTCGAGATAATTTTACAAGTTCCGATATGCTTTTTATGAATTTCATAATTTTTTATACAAATTTCAAAATGCTTTTTATCTTGACTTTCATGTACCGTTGGAAAAATGTTTTCCTACACATGCACAAAAACTAAAAATTCAGATGCGTTCTGAATTTTCATTGACTGCTCCAAGCTCCAAGGACATGATGAAAAAGGCCAAAAAAATTCAGTCAAGCAAAAAAAGACCGAATAAGAACTCCATTTATAGTTTCATGAACCGGTAACGTTTTGTTGGTTCTTGGTGACATGATTCATCCGGTATACAATGAATGGAATCTCTCGTGATTACGATCTTAAAAAAAAAACTCCAGCAGCATGGGCAGAGATCATTGAGACAAAAAAAAAACAGTTTTTTAATGGTTTCATGGGACCATTTTGCCGTCTGAATATCATTTATACTCCATTTCTCCACAATGCAACAAACTTCTTCCACTCACTCTCTTCTTCAATATAAGACCCCTCCTCATGTTTGCTCTCTTACTCTGAAGCTTCTCGTTTTCTTGTCTTCCCTAACATAGCTTTCCTCCCATATGGCTTCCATTTCTCAAATTTCCAACCTTGTTTCGTTATCTCGCAGCTGTCACCACACAAGGAATGAGACTAGAACTCTATTTGATGCTAGGTTGTCCTTCCCACACCCTCTTAAGCTCTATAGTTTGAACCAGAATCTAATTCGATGTTTCGGAAAGCGATCATTTATCTCTGGACCTCTTCGTGCCTCTACAGAAGTGGTTGATGATCTAATTCTT
>JANTPZ010094136.1:0-10339 GCA_025593235.1 Vachellia pachyceras
AACATGTGCTTGATAAATTGCCTTATTATTGATAAGAAAGTTACTTATACTAAGTATATGGACTCATATGGTTAATTTGCCTTCTCTAATCTAATTTAGATAAGCAGATTTTTTTTATCCATTACTTAATTTGTGATTAATTGTAACTAAGGATATGTTTGGTTGCTAATAACCAACAGAAGTGGAAAAACGAGTTGGGTCCACCGCCATTATATGGTGAGATCGAGTTGGCCAGATGTCATTCCACAAGCCCGCCTAACTGATGTATAGAAGGAGGAGGGAGGAAAGGAGAACAGAGAACTTGGTTTACATGAGGGGAAGGTGAGGAAGAGTTATTCTAGCTAAAGGATGAGTTAAACAAGCTCATGAGGGTAAACGTGCGTTATGATTGAATCAAGACTCTTTTTCCTCTCCAACTTGATACCCAAACACGCCTTTATGCCTTTTGAGACAAAGCTACATTAGCACTGCCTTCACACAAAAAATAAACCAAGCACACACTTAATTTAATTTATAAATCATACATATCAACAATAAATTTTGTGCAAAGAACAAAACAAACCACAAAAAAAAATCATGTTTTGAAGTAAAAAAAAAACAGAGAGAAGAAAAGCTGAAAAGGAACGAGTAGGGCGCTTTGCTTCCTAAGCTAAACAGGCTGACGTTATATTATTATAGGGAGGATAGGACTCAGGAAGGACCTGAGGACTCAGGAGATAGCGTGGCTTGTGCTCTAATTCCAGGATTCCACTCTCCTGCTGCTTCATATTGGACAAACTCCGAATCTCTCTCTCTCTCTCTCTCTCACAGGGTACCCTCCCCAAAATCTCCTTCCAAAGCATGAGATGAAAAGAACCAGACTAACCCGCAAAGCGTGCTTATCATATTGAAAATCAAAATCTAAAGTTTTATAAAAAGCAAAGCTACGAGCAACAATCCCCTTGCAACTGTACCTCCTCTCTCTCTCTCTCCCTCTCTCTGTGCCTGCTCTTTTATTAGTGTCTCTTGTTATTCTAATTGTCTTGGGTGGGGTTTCTTATTCCTATCAACGCTCTCCTATTCTCATATGCTGTCTCACCATCCTCTTACTTCTTGAGTGTACGAGTTTCTTCACAATCTTTTGGGTTTCTCTTGTTCTTTCCTGGTGCTCACTTATCAAAGGTACCCAGAAGCTTGATCTTCTTTTAAAGATGAGATCTTTTTTCCTTTTTATGTGCCCCGTATTATTTGAACTTTAATTGCTAATTTGAACCCCATCGTTTGTTTGTTTTCCTTACACGTGGTTTTGTTGCAAATTGCAATATTGAGCAGTGGAGTTGCTGTCAGATGGACGTGAGGTCAGGAAATGAGGAGGTGTCTCCTCAGCTGCTAGATTTGATCTCGAGGGATAAAAAAGAATGGCATGTGAACAACACAGACGAAGAAGGAAGAACCCAAAACAGCAGCAACAAGGGCAAGTCTTATTGTGAGGAGGGAAAACTTGAGCTCAAACTTGGTCCACCTGGTGAAGATTGGTCTCTTAATCATAACAACACCAAAAACAGTGATGAGTCTTTACTCTCTCTTGGTTACTTCTCTCAGCAAAACCAGAAAATCTCTACCTCTCCATGGCCATCTTCTAAGGCTTCTTCGTCATTTCTTCAGTTCCCATCATGTAGCCCACAGAGCATGCCAGAGAAGAAACCTTTCTTATCATCCTCTTCTGCTAATCCAGCTAATCTCTCTCAGAAAAGGTACTTACTACTCTATCCCTTTTCTTTTCTTAGATTTTCCAGTATTTCTCTACAGTAATCATCCAAAATATGTAACTGTTGTATCCAGCATCAAACTGTATATTGTTCTATTTCAAAGGACTTTTAAAATTTCATCAAGTTTGAAGGTCTAATTCATGAATGAGAGGAAAAGGTTTTCTACGAGATGGAGATTGTGTGTTTCCTTTCTTCATCTTCTTCCCCTCATTCTGTTTCATTTATTTCTGAGCTTTAAGGCAGAGGATATTCATTCATAACGAGTGGTCAAATGTGATAGATCTAAATTCTGGAGTCACAGTCTGTTTCATCCATCGCTCTCCTCAGTGAAGCAAAAGAAAAGCAAAAAACTTTTAAAAGATGTCATATTTGTGCGAAATCCTCATCAAACAAAAGGAAACCACAATAAAGCCTTTGAACCTATGTACTGTGAATTAGTACTCCCCTATTTTGTTCTGTTAACCTTTCTTGCATTGAATGCTTCAGATATGTCTCCATCTGATTTTTCTCGTGCCCTCTATCTTCATTTATTACCCTTCTTCATTATAACTTGTCTTAGCTCAAAATTGATATTGGCATGCATGTCAGCTTCTGACTCTCTCTCTCTCTTACTTATCTTTTACCCCTCTTTAAATACACATAAGAATCATTACAAATTACAAAATATGGTTCACCATAAAAAATCGTCATATGAATATTTGGGCGAGTAAATAATTAGATCTAAATACAGTTTAGTCCTCTGTTATATTCTCTATATAAATCATGACAGATGATTTTTTTAAAAAAAAAATCCAACACATGCTGCAATCAAAAGATTTCTTCATTGTTTTATAATATTATTGAGTCTAATACTAGAACTAATTTGCACAGTTTTAATTTTGAACTTTCTCTTTGGATCTATAATGAACAGAACTGCTCCTGGTCCAGTAGTGGGTTGGCCTCCAATTCGTTCATTTAGGAAGAACCTTGCAAGCAACAGCTCATCGAAGACGGCTAGTGAGATACAACAGCAGCAAGATGTTGCAGACAAGGTTGCTGGGAAGAAACCTGTTGTTGTTGACAAAGTCTTTGGTGGTAAAGGTTTGTTTGTGAAGATCAACATGGATGGAGTTCCCATAGGTAGAAAAGTGGACATTAATGCTTATGACAGCTACGAAAAACTCTCCTCTGCAGTTGATGAACTATTCAGGTGCCTCCTTGCTGGTAGGTATTCAGATCACAGCATTTGGACCATTAGATTTCTTTAATACTATCACTACTAATTTTTACAAAAAAAAAACTTTTGAGAATCTTTTAGTAGATCTAATCATCAAGACACTCAACCAACCCTCTTAATTGATGTTTTTCACCCAATAAGTTTCTTAATGCTAGATTTTGAAGAGACCCCTTTGAACCCTTAAAAGGAAAAAAAAAAAGGTGAGCTTTAGGTTATCATACTCAACAGTTGATAGAAAATATAAGAACAAGAAGCTAGTTAAAGGTCGGTATCACTAAAGATCAGTCGCATGGCCTCAGGCAGGCTTACACATGTCTTCATAAATTTGTTTGTGAAGATTAATGGTTTTTCTATTTTATTTCTTGGGTAATTGCTTATCAACTTTACTTGCAGTACATGATAGTGAAAGTTGGTTTCACTGGGGTCTTTTGTTTTTTTATTGACTGTTCAGCTCAAAGAGATTCCTGTGCTGGAGGAATTCAGAACAAAGAAGAGGAAGAAGAAAAAGCTATAACAGGTTTATTGGATGGCAGTGGGGAATATACTCTTGTTTATGAGGATAATGAAGGAGACAGGATGCTCGTTGGGGACGTGCCATGGCAGTAAGCATCTATCTTTCACGCCACTGTGGATCTGATGCTCAAAGCCCTTTTTCTTATTATATTCGAATATTATATTGTTCCTCCACTTGGGTGTTTTTTTCCCCAAATGCTATATAAGCACAATTTGATTAGATCCCCCAGATTCTTATTCTGTAGCAATTATATATATTCTTATTCTTTTAAAAATATTTTTGTTCTCATGTGGTTGAATCCTTAACTCTCCAAACACTATCATCTGGCCATGGTATGTCTGTTTCTTCACAGAAAAAATAATACCTGGCTGTCTGTCCCCTCACAAGAACACACTTCAGAGTGAAACTTACACTAAGCCCTTTTGTTACTGTTGTCTCATGTTTTTGTCATTAGTAGCTAAACTGTGATAGTTAAAGATTTTTCTTCTCTTTTCTCTCTACTTTGCAGCATGTTCGTATCAACAGTGAAGAGGCTGCGCGTGTTGAATAGTTCTGAGCTTTCTGCTTTTACCCGTAAGTCCATTCTCCTCTCAATCAAAACATGCCCTTGATAAGTTAACAACAACAACAACTTGTTCATCAGGTGTTGTGATTAGTGACTGATAAAATGTTAAACTGTTTTCAGTTGGTAACAAGAAAGCCACTTGACGAGGCAATAAGGATGTAAACTGAAGAATTGACGAAGCTGTTAACATTTTGATTCCTTCACTGATGAAGATCAGAGGAAAAAATGAAGCTATTAGCTTACACACACACACATATATATAGATACATATTACTAGTGCTAAGTGATGTGTATGAATGGATGTATTATGGTTTTGTTTTGGTAATGAAAATTTTATGAAGATGATAATAACGACGCAAAGTAGGAATGGGAAGAACCCAAAGGAAACGTGTGTACTTATGTGCTGTTGAGTATTCCATCTACTTGTTTTTGTTTTGTGTGCTGAAAAAACCTTGTCTTTGCGCCAATTGTGCATAGATTTGCTCAGTTTTTCTCATTATTAAGTATTTTACATGTACTGCTATTGAAAATAAATATGCATGATGGGATGATTAGGACTTATTTCATTCTGATTTTTTAAGGTTTCTATGGTTAAGATTGTTTTTTAAAACTTGTTTTGGAAAGGAAAGAAATCCATTTGAATGCTTGTTTTAAAAAAATATATTTGAAAATAACAAAAATTGTTCAAAACCATTGTTTTTAAATTCAGCTTGAAGAACTGAAAGAATATGGTAGACTGCAGTGATTAACTGAGAATCGGAGCCTGGAGGGCGGAGGCTAGAGATTTGAGTTGAGTTTAACAAATTAAGGTCTATTTGTATCAATATGTGAAAAATACGTTTACGTAAGATAAAACTCTTTTCACATAATTTTCTGATAGATCCTAAACCATATTAGTAAAGTAGTCTGTATTGCTATTTTAAATTAAATGTTTTGGTAGATCGTAAATCATATTAATAAAGTAGTTTATATCGTTGCTCTAAATTAAATGTTAAGACAAGAGATTATAAGACTATTGATGTGAATGTTCAAATGATTATTCGCTAACTTTTATTTTTGATTGTCAAATTAGAAAAGAAAGAATTTCATTAAATAAAAAAATTTAATTGAGATGCAAGTTTTTTTATAAAGAGATGCAAGTTCTTATAACATGATTAAAAAAAGAAAAATTATAGAGGCCTAATTAAAAATAAAAAATATAAAGACTTGATAAAAAATTAGAGACTTATTTTTTTTAAAAAAAAAAGATAAAACCGTATAGACATCTAGGTTAATTTTCTTATAAAATAGCCTAAAAAAGTGAAGAAGAAGAAGAAGAAGAAGAAGAAGAAGAAGATGGTAGTGGGTAATGAAATATGTTGGAGGAATATTTAGATGCTTTTTTTGCTCCCTCAGAATAAGTGGGAGGGTGGAACAAGAACAAGCCTACACACTTCATGAAAATGCTGAATGATTCCACTTCCCAAAATACATATGCTCCCAAAGACCATCCTCCTTCTCTTGTTATTCCCTTTCCAGCCACCACATCATTATTACAGCCTCACTTTAATTTCTTCACTATTTCCATCACTAATTCCCCCTTTCTAGTACTATCTCTAGTGATTGATATAAACCAAATATATTTTTAAAGGAGATTAAAGAAGTTAAATAAACTACTTTATATAGTGTGTATATATTCTGAAATGCCTGTATGCATGATTATATTACAGATCATTTTATAAGTCAAGTAAATTAGTTTGAGAAAATAATAAATATATCAATTTATTTAAGTTTGCTAAAAATTTAATTGGGATTTATATCAAGAATTGGAGGTAATGTATGTTAAGAGTTTTGAAATTCTATTATTATAGCTAAGCTAGGGCTTATCTTTATGTGTATGAAGTATTAACTATGTTTGTTAGCAGGGACCTAGAAAATGACAATCACTAACACCTGCTCTAGTGTTCCCAGACAAATGTTTATAATGATGGAACCTATGAAAAATGTTAAGAAATGGCTGCAACTCGTATCCTCTTATCCTTAATATCAATATTATATTATATTGTCTTCAGTCCTTAATATAAAAGTTAGATAACTGTTGGGCTATTATCAATTGGATAGTAATAAGAATACGTGCAGAGATAGAGATAAAGCACTGATATGAGTGATGTGAAAAGAGATATATGAGCTGCACTTGTACTGTGGTTTAGTTTAGATATAGTAAACTTTGTCAATGGCTTTGTAGCTTAATTAGCGGCACGAAAGCTTTCATATAGGTTAAAAGCCGCAAGCCGATCCTATTTGTAACGTTAGACTATTAGTATCTATTAGTTTAAATCTTAAAAAAATTGAGGAATAGTAGGCTTTGTCAATGGATTTATAATCTAGCAGCATGGAAGCTCTTCTATAGGTTGAAAGTCACTTGGCTGATTTCATTTATAATGTTAGGTTGTCAGTATCCATCAGATTAAATCTGAAAAAACAAAGAGCCAATAGGCTTTGTTAATGGTTTTATAGCCTCTCAGTATGAAAGCTCTCTCATGTTGGTTAAAAGTAATCACCTGGTCTCATTTATAATACTATGCAGTTAGTGTCTTCTGAGTTCAAATTAAAGAAACACAGAGAGATAGTAGGGTTTTTGTGTGTTTGGGAGAAAGATGAAGAGTTACATAGAAAAAGAAAGAAAAGGGAACGGTGAAGGGAGGCATGATGGTATGAATATAGAAATAAAAGGGAGTGAATGGTCCTTCTCATTCACAGACACAGACACACATATGCCTAACTTCCATATCCTAAATAGGGACCACCCCTTTATATTATGCTCATCACAGATACCTATAATCTGACCTTTTTAATTATTATAAGTGAATTATTCAAGTAAATTATTCCAAGTTTGAAATTATTTGCATTTCTCGAGTCCTTTTGATCATCATGATTTACTGTAAATTATATATATATGTGTGTGTATTTTATATTCACGACATTTTCTGCAAATTGGTAAATCATATCAAGAGTGTTTTATTCTAATATAATCATCATGTTTGGTTGACTATAAAATTTAGGAGTGGCGGATTTTAAAAATAAATAAATCAGAGAAGTGTGATAAAAAATTAATTTTTCTTATTCTTGTACCATTTAAATTTCCATACACTTGTTCAAGTGCTAGAAGACTTATAGCTTGCAAGTAGGTTTAGGATTGGAGAACCAATTTGGAGATAATATTGTAAGATGTTAGTTTTTTTGATTTGGTTCAATGTATATAGATTTTTTTTTTTGGGTGAATGTATATATACGGATTTTTGATATATTGATTGTGGTTCTGATTTTTTATAGCGCATATTGATGACTGCTTGAAGAACAACCCACCCACATATATGTATATATGTATGTATACAATTGGTATAAATGTATAATTGATGATTATTTGGTTTGAAATCATCAAGTGTATTGGATTTTGGGTAAAATATTCAAGATAACCTGTGAATTTACTTGACTAATTTGGTAAAAAAATCATCAAGTAAATTAAAGTGGCACTGACCAAAACTGAAACATTATTATTTAACACTTTTTCTCTTTTTTTAACCATCACGTAAACTAGGTACTTGATAGTTTATTATAAAACCGTCAAGAGTAACGTTTAAAACAAACGCTCTAACATTTTTTAGGTACCTATAGTTTTCTCCAATTTTCAATTTGGCATCTATGTGTTTTTTCTCCATATTAAATCTTTTAATTTTAATTTGTTAGTACAATAAGCTTATGTTGAGGGTTGAACAGTGCTGATAGAGCAAAGTTACAAGGAATAAAGGAATTAAAAGAGTAAAATTTAATAAAATTAATTAGAAGAAAAACACAAAGGGACCAAATTAAGACTTGAAAAGACTATATTTTAAGTATGGTTTGAAATAATCTTTATGTTATTGATTATTAACAAGAATATGTAGGAATTTGTGTGTGTGTGTGTGTGTGTGAAAGTTACCACAAACAACTTCACTCTATCAAATACTTTTGCAGAGACTTTCACCATAACATATTTTCTCAAAGCTCTCATACACAGAAGGCTTACAGCAATCACAAAATGCCTCTTCAACCTATATACATACACACACATTCAAATATTGTTAATTTATTCACCAACACATATAATCAAACAATCCACAAAAGGTGATCTTGATTAGATCAAGAAGAGAGATCCACACATCAATATAAATAAACGATAAAGAAAATGTACGTAGCTCATCATAATGCGTTATTTGCCGGATAGAGTTATAAATACTTCATTTGCTCCTAAATATAAGATCTTGTTTGTAATGTAATTTGCATTACAGACTGTATCCTATATTTAGGATTAGATAGAGTATACATATACCAGTACATGTATATATGTGGCATCCTTCGGCAAAAAGGCCACTTAAAACTATATATGTATGTATATGATAGGCGCTTTTTCTCAGCTTGCTCAATAATGCAACATTTTGCCTGGCTTCAGCCTGTGTGCCATAGCTTGAGACAGTAGGAATGGATGAAAGTGATAAGAAAAGATATAGAGATGAAACATTATTCATGGAGTACTATTATATTGTTCACCTTACAACCGTGTTCTTCCTCAGTTGGATTCACCATACTTGTGTGCATATTTTGATGATCTGCTGTAACCTCTGAATCTCTAGCCATAAGAAGAAGAAGAAGAAGAAGAAGAAGAAGAAGAAGAAGAAGAAGAAGAATCTTTTAATCGCTGAATGAAGAGGAAGAAGACAGGTCAAGGCGTCAAGCTAATTAATGACTTTTGGAAATCAGTGGGTGCAAGATTCTACATATGACTTGTATTATAAATGAAGGATGATTGGATATCACCACTTTTATAACTCACTGTTTTCTTTTTCTTTCTTTTTTTTTTATTTTGACCCTTTTGCTTCCCTGCTAGCCAAACAAGTAATCATTTTTCTCATTAATAGGGTTAGACTAGGTGAAAACAGCTTAATTCCTCATAATATAATGAATTAATGTTCAAATTCACGTTTAAAAGTATGTCCACATTTGGTGTTCAATAATGTTTCGAATAAAATTGTCTCTAATAAAATATTACTTGTGCTTCAAAAAAGAAAAGAAAAGGTAATCATGTTCTCCCTTTTGTTTGTATTGTAATTATATTTATTTTTATCTGTGCTTAACAAAAAGAAAAGAAAAGGTAATCATGTTCACCATTTTGTTTGTATTGTAATTATATTTATTTTCACCTTTTAACAAAATTAAAGTGTCTTCGAAACAAGAAAAAGAGTTACTGAAGTAAACATTGAATTCTAACTTTAGAAGATTTAAATCTATGTTGAGACATTACACTGGTTTCAAATAAGCTGATCCGTTTTTGTGAAATGTAAGAAATTATTGGATCGAAAGCCCCTTCAACTTTTGATGACTATATATGAAAATATTATGGAAATAATTTCATTAGAATTAGCCAAGATTTAAATTTACGTTTTATTTCGAAGATTAATTACTATACCTATAGGGTGTAACAAGATTACTTAATTGCTCGACAAAGAGTAATTACCTTCTTCGAGTAGTTAAGTTAGCAAAAACTTGAATCCAATAGTAATATCATTTGTTAATTATACTGTAAATTAGATTTTATATTTAAGATCGAAGGTATTAATATCATATACTCACACTTTTCACCATTTTGTGAGTTGTTGGTGTGAGAATAAATAGAAATGTTCAACATTAAATAGAGTTAAGTTAAAGAAAAAAGATATACTCCATCTGATTATAAATATACGATATCACACCTAGTTTAACCTATCCATGTGAAGATCTTGATATAGAACCATTTCCCTTGGGATGTTAGTATATTGACTCAAAACTAGTTCATTGGTATTAAAATTTGAGTATATTTGACTTAAAATTGGATTATTAGGCTCTAGAGCTGGGAAACGGGCTGGCCCGTCAGCCCGCGGGCCAAACGGGCCCGTTTGGCCCGCTTTGAAAACGGGCTGCCAAACGGCAGCCCGAGCCCGACAAGGCGGGCTAGCGGGCCAGCCCGCCACTTTTTTTTATTTTTTTATATTTTTTAAAATTTATTTTTTATTATTATTTTATTAAAATTTTCTTTTAAAAAAAATAATACAACAAATTTACATAAAATTTACCAAGTCTATTTGATTTTTCGGAAGAAAAATACAATACATTTCTAAAAAAATATAATTAACAATGTTTATAATACAAAAATATAATACATAATTAACAATTTTCAAAGTAAGTATGCATTTAAGATGAAATAATAAGGTTTAAAATAATATTTGAAGCCATTGAAACATCAT
>JANTPZ010094137.1:0-12268 GCA_025593235.1 Vachellia pachyceras
AGCGCATGGTGTTGTCACGTGACAACCCTTGACAACACCATGCGCTGTATTGACAACACCTCTGGGACCATTTGATAAATATTTTCAAACTTGGGACCATTTGATAAATAAGTCCCTTATGTGGGACTGTACAGTAAATTTCCCAATTTATTACCATTTAGAAATTTCCGAGGCAACCTTGTTCATGACTTAAAACTTTTAAAGTGAATTTACACATAAATTCAAAGCCACAATTACGTGGATGTCACGTGAATTGCCATCTTAGTATATTTTGGTAACTAACGGTCAAACTTAATGCAATTGGGGTAAATTACAATGATTTAAAAATTTTTGTTGTGACATTGTTGTGGTAAATAATGCATGAGTTTGTCGAAAGAATAGTCACACATTACTGGGTATAGTATCATGTGATATTGGAATAATAAATGAATTAGAAGGAGAAGTGGATTCACGCATGATAAAGGGTCACTAGAGATAAATTTAGCAATTTACCCATACCCCTTTATGTGAGTTAAACTATGATTAAACACCTTTTTATCGAGATTTTTTTTACGAAATTTCAAATATTATTTTTGAATAAGATAGCTTACCGATAATGCTATTATTGCTAGCCTTTAGTCATGGGATATGGACGTTGAAATATTCAAACTCATAAATGGGTTTTGCAGTTCCATTGCCTTTAAGATCACACGTCTTGTTTCATTCCCTTACACTCTGTTTGATACGCAGGAACTGAAGGTTGAGAACTGAAATTGGAAGCGGAATCCGTGTGTGCGTCCGTTTGGTACGTTGGAACTGGGTTCCCGGTGGAACCCAGTTCCATGAAAATGGTTGGAACTCGGTTCCAACCACTTGACCATGGAACTGAGTTCCAACAGCTTCATTTCCATCTCTACCCCTCACAACGAGTGATGATGCTGAGCTTCAACGACGACCAGAAAACGACGAGCTTCAACAGTGACTACGATCTGCAACAACGACCAGAAAACGATGAGCTTCTTCGATCTGCGATCTGCAACTCGATAGAGATCTGGGCGACAGGAACGGAGGTGGGCCACGAAGATGGAGGTCTCCCATTTGTGACGGCGACACGACGATCTGGCACGACGGAGGTCTACCATTTGCAACGGCGACGAGCTCTTTGATCTTCGTTCTAGCACAAAGGTCTTCGTTCGAGTTCTTCGACGCAGGTCTTCGATCTGCAACTCGACGGAGATCTGGGCGGCGGGGATGGTGATCTGCGACGGTGACAGAGTGGGCGATAGCGACAGTGACAGTGGGCGACGGTGACAGAGCGACGATCTGCAATTTTTTTTATTTTTTAGAAGGATACATTAGTCTTTTTACCTTATAAATATAAATATTAAATTAAAATAATACCCAACTTTCTCCAACATACCAAACATAATTTTAATCTCACTTCCACTTCCAGTTCCACTTCCAATTCCATCAAAATCAGTTCTGCGCACCAAACGGGGCATTACGTGTGAAACCAATTTTATTAAAACCTTTATGGCCTTGAAAACCTTTCAATTGTTAAAAGTGTTTCCATGTTTTAAGACCACTTTAGAAATTGATTTTATTTTATGGTAATTAAGAGCTTGCCCAATGTGCAAATACGAGCCTATATAAAGTTGATCAGTTAGAGGCTCTGTAGATAGCTCTTGAGCCTGTGAGAATTCTGCCTCTCTTCTAGTTCTTTACCCTAAATTCTATTTTTCATCATCTTACTCACCCATTATTTACCGTAAGAATCAATTTAAGAGGGTCGCATCTTATTATGTAATAATTATAAAATAGCTTTTAAAAACATTATCCTTAAATATAACTCATATTTTTAATGATAATACTGTTAACAGGGTGAATACATAGTCGTAGTCTTGTAGAGAAATTGGAAGATGGATTGAATTAGATGAGAATCAACCAGAAAACTTGCAAAGCAACTATTTGAGAGCAGAAACTGGCCAAACAAAAATGGAGCTTATCCCCATTAATTGATTGGAAGGAGTGCACAGGAATCAAAATGTTATGGCCATTAAGAAGGTTGAAAATAGCTTTTACAGATTCTGAGGTAAAACCTATGTTTTGCAGAATAGATTTTTGTTTAGGAAGTTATTAGCTTTTACGGATTCCGAGGCAAAAAAGTGGGTAGGAAAGAGGAAAGTAAGAAAGAGAAAGAGAGAAAAAGTATGAAAGAGAAAAGAGGAAAAAGTAGGAAAGAGAAAACCTAGGTTTCAAACTGAAGTTTTGTAACCAAAATAGCTTTTGAGAAAAAAAAATTTTGCTTGGACAAAACCTCAATTTTAAAGTAAAACCTAGATTTTGAAACCACATCTAAATTTCAAAAGTGGTTGTGAAACCGAATGATTAACTACTGTAAGTCGGATGGAATGTGATGAATGTGGGGAGCAACCGGAAAATGGGGCATCATGTCCTTTTTCCCGTTTTCTTTAATCCAATTTATTAGGATAATATTGTGTTTATTTCGCAACTTCATTCTCTCAACGGTGCACGCAAGTCAATATAAAATCATTTTAAATATGTAAAAATTATCTCGAAATCCATAAAAATATCTTGAAATTTACAAAATCATCTAGAAATCCGTAAACTCCTTTTTTCTAACAGAAACCTTTTCTTCCAACGGAATTTCCAAACACACACAACTGTGTGTATGGAAATCCGTTAGAAGAGTTATTTTATAGATTTAAAAGTACATTAGAGAAATTTTATCTCGCGTAATGTGGTTTAAAGTGTAAACCAAACAATCACCCTACTGGTGTTGCATCTCAGTCCTGACAGCACAGAGGCCATTAACCTCATACTGCCTGCTTGCCACTGTGGTCACGCCCTTTCATGTCATCGGTGAGGGTCTTATTTGGGAAGGTCGTTTACCTCTCTAAAAGCTATTTCTGTATTTACCGAGATAAAATTTTTTTTACATATTTACTTCAGAATCTGTGACCTCTTCCAACAGATTATTCAAACCGGCCAGAGATTAGGAAATTCATCCAAAAGGATTGGCATTTAATGCTTCACCACAAAGTTTCCAAGATATGTGTTAGACTGATTTAGCCAAACATATTTGAAGCCTTTGTTTATTTTATATCAAACATCCACCTGGATTGCTAGACATCTAATAAAATTTTTTTAACATGATTTCCATTTTATTTACTAAACATCTAATAAAAATTTAACTCGACTTTTATAAATACGACTTTCTAAAGTGCCTAACGAGGGAAGGTTAGATGGCACCAGAACTTTGTAATATTTTGAATATTGAATGTTATTGGTTATTCACTCAAAAAAATAAAATGAGAGTCAACTTATTTTTATAAGATTAGAAAAACTAAATAAACTATTTAATTATAGCATATATTTTAAAATATTTATTTTTATTAAATCATATATCTTAAGCAAATTAGTTTATAAAAATGTTATATATGTGGAATAATTAGTTTGATTAGTGTCATAGAAAAATGTACTAGGTTTTATTTTAAGCAGAGGAGGTGGTAACTTAAACGTATAAATTAGGAAACTTCGTTGGAAAAAAAAATGGAAACTTTAATCTTCAAAATGCACTTATGCAGAATTGCAGTTAATCCCGCCATATATTTTTATTGTCAGAGCACTTCCAAATCCCATAATTTTTTTAGGAATCACACATCAAAATTTGAGCTTATATATATATATATTTATGGTTTTCTTGGACCTTAAACTACGCGTATATAAATCTCGCATTATATTATTTTGTTTTAGTGAAACGATGCTATTCGAATTACCTTAAAGTTTAAGAGAGTTTACTGTGTAAATGTGTTTGGAAATCCGTTGAAAAAAATGAATTACGGATTCTGAAATTATTTTATGGATTTTTGAGATGATTTTAAGGATTTCGAGATTTTTTTACGGATTTCAAGATGTTTTTGTATTGGCTTGCGTGACCGTTAGAAAAATTATTTCTCAAACATGCACATATAATTTTAAATATTAATGAATTGTTTATACAAGTTTAAGAGAGTGACAGTTGTACCTGTACATGATTTAGCTTTTTTAATCATCTTTCTCTATTTTTTTTTGTTTAAAGGAGAGAGTAACGTCGTGCTATGATCTGAATCTAAAACCTTTCCAAAGTTTCACAAAAAATGTTCCAGAAGCCATGAGGGGGATTAGTAGCCTTTTTAATGTCCACTTTGTGTAAGATGATATAAAACAAATGAAACTATAATAATGCACCTTCCTGTACCATTTCATCATTATCACCAGAAATTCATCCTAGCCGTACAATCTGCTATGTGACCAACATCACGCTCAAGCTGGAAGAAAGCAATTCATGTGGTTAATGGTTAGATGCCAAAAAATGTAAAATGTCAACATTGTTCAGAGCTAAGATAAGAATAAGCTTATAAGGTAAATCCATATACTCAAAAATTATTATTCCAAAGCATGTAACGGATCTCTTAATTTATAATAGATAAACCAACAGAAAAGCCTACATTGTTAATACGTATATTAACTGATTATTATTGATGGATAGGAACTTGGCTTCTAGTCTCTCATCTTCAGTAAGCAATTCGTGAGTTCTTTCTTTATGATGTGCCAGTTTCAAGTTTTTAGTTTCAGTAATCTATCTCTTTAAATCATCTGTTAAAACAAAATGTTCATCTTTTAGACTCTTGTTTTTGAAGAAGGGCCTACCTTGTGAGGGTAGCCCAGAATGTGAGTTATCCATACTGTTGGAATCATCTGGAGGCCCAAAATGTATTTTGGAACAAAAGCACAAATAAGCCTTGTTGTGGGAATGTATTATGATTTCCCAAAATAGAATTTAAAATTCAAAATAAAAGGTGGGAACGGCTGTCTGGAGAGAAAAAGGGAAAAAAAGCAATTGCAATTTTAATTTTAATTATAAAATTCTTATCCCACATATTAAGGCAACAACCATACGTGAAAATAGAAGTGCTCTTGTTCTCTCTTCTTCTCCAAGAATTCTCTCTTCAATCTCATTGTGCATTTGCTGTACAAACCTTCTTTGGATCCAAGACAATTTGTGATTGAGAGATCGCATGGGTATCTGCAGATTCGTAATTCGGCATTTACAGGTACCCCCGAAATCCTTACATACAGTACACAATGATAATTTCTCATAGTTAACATGTGTTGTTATTTTCCATTAATTTAGATCATTCATTGTTCATAAACTGTGGAGGACCCAGGATGCAATTCGATGGTCATCAATCCGACGGCGATTTGACTCAAGATGGCATTTCATACTTTAATTTTCGAAACAGCTGGGCTTATAGCAGCACAGGGGTGCATTCTTACAGGGTGTTCAATACTTGAAAGATTTTAACATTGCGGAGGAAGTTGGTGGTGGAGTTGGTAAGGGCATCACAGACGAATATAATGTTGATGTGAATGATAGCACCTTGGATATCCATCTATACTGGGCAGGGAAAGGAATTATGCTATAATGAGAGCGAATTAAAATACAAGAAGTTGCCGAGCAGATCAGAGACAAAATTAAAATAGAAGTCCTACAACTTACTTCATAAAATTCAGAGGTGCATATTTTATAAGTTCTCACCTGGCTTCTCCAATTATGTAAATTGTGTTCACCAAACCCTTTTAGGGGGATAATCACTGTCACCCTTGGCAGGTTGATTTTGTTGGAGTGCTCAAGTTGATTTATGTCATAGTAAAGGAAAGCAAAACTGTTCCTTTTCCGCATACTATCTTTCATTTGTTTTATCTCTCTGTTCCTGCAAGAACAAAAACAGATGCTTTAAATATCCCATTGACATATTAAAACTTGTTCCCTAACTCTAAAAATAAGTACCTGACATAAGAAGCACAAGCCCGCCCAAAAACAAGAACTAAGCAAATTACACATCCCTGCAGAGGAGACATAAAACTTAGGATTGAGTTGCATGCTGTAATGGTATATTTTAACTTGAGCAACGATGGGGGAGAAATAAAAGCGAAATTATTGATGGTGGTAATATACAACAATAAAGTCTGCATCAGAAAGTTGAAGCTGAACTTACCCCTCCGCTAATTCCATTTCATTCAAAAGTAGCATTTTCAGAAATTGTTTTATGAGCCCTTATACTCTACATGAACCTTTAAAAATAACATTACACAACAACTACAAGCACTTCAGGGGTAAAGCTAGTCCTTGATGTCAAAGTTCAGTTACATAATCTTCCATGCCACCTAACTTTCTCTTACTACCCTGATTCTATCTTTTAGAGTACACTCTAACCACTGGTATCCATTGGGCATCCTTCCTCTTCTGCAACATTTTGGTTTTATTTTATATGGTGGTATGAATAATCTGAGTTTGTACATTTCAAGTACATTTGAACAGGATCATTTTCTTCCATTCATTAAGGTGTTATGAATTTGATGTTCCCAAGATGAGGCTGGTTTAACCATATTTTATGTTTTAATTTGTTTACCTGTCATCACTTTTCCTTTGAGTACTATGCTATCCTTTTCTCTCAGTTCTCACAATTCACTAGACGTGATTTTTTGGGTTAAAAGAATTAAGAAAGCTTAACCAAACGAATTACCAGTATTGTTGGAAACATGGGAATACTGTTAAAAGATAAAATAGATCTTAATATTAATGTTAAAGAAGCAGTTCTTGTAGTTGATTACACAAAAGGTTGCAACCTAGTCTCTAACCCTTGTATAATTTTTATGCGAGTGCTTACACTAATTCAGTCATGTGGTTTTCATGTCTTGCCTTGACAGGATTGTCACCATGCACATATTATACAGCAATTTGATCACTGGTGAAAACTCATGCAGCAAACTTTCTTTGGTTGACTTGGCTGGAAGTGAAGGTTTAATAACAGAAGATGACAGTGGGGAACGTGTGACAGATTTGCTTCATGTTATGAAGTCTCTTTCAGCGTATGTCATTTTTTCTCCTTGTCTCCTTTTTTAAAGTGAATTCAGCAAGTTGTTTTAGTTCAACAGATTTCTTTTCATTAGTTGTCCGCCCAAAACTCAACCAGGGGAATGTCCAGCCTGTTATTAAGCTTGTCAATGCAATCTGAGGTTTCTTTCATGTTATCTTTAGATATTTTGTGGTTTCTTCATTCTCTTCAGTAGTTGTGATTTTCACTTCGTTAACAATGTTCTCTTAATATCTCTGATGCTGCTCGGGGAAACATTACTGTAAATAGTTAGTTGTCAATAACTAGTTGTGGTTGTGTTTCTCTTGTGGCAGTTACAGGTATCGCTCTATTGCTATTTATACACAAAACTGAATCTCGGTTCTAATTTTGATCTTCCTCTCCTCTTTGTTCCTATATGGTTATCTTTCTCAATTGTCCTTAAAATTATCTGTGTATTTTTATGTTAAAAATTCTTTACTTAGCATATTGTTTATTTTAACACGTTGCTGCAGTTTGGGTGACGTTCTGTTTTCTTTGACATCAAAGAAGGATATTATTCCATATGAAAATTCAGTGCTGACAATTGCTTGCTGATTCACTTGGTATTATTCTCCTTTCTCCCGTTATACATAATCTTATGGTGGCATTTGTCTGTGGAATTTGACAAAACTTTGTTGTTTAAATGGAACAGCAAAAGTTTGTTTGTACTTGTTTTGATGCAAATGCATTCATAATTTTTGCATGGCCTTTTCATGCAAATGAACTATATCAAGCCAATATATACTTATTTTGCCCTGTCGCTGTAATTCATAGTATTCTTGTGATGACGTTAATTTAAAATCAATCCACATCGGGTTAAGATGATTCTGTAAATGCTAACATTTTTGCCATCGTTTTAAGTTAGAAGTACTTTTTTGAAGACAAATAAAAGCCAGACTCTGGATCATCCAGAACTAGGATTTATACTGTGGAACTTGCATCTTCGAGTTTATCATGAGGATATACCTAGCCTGATTATGGTGCTGTTGTGCCAGTAAATTAAGCCGCTCATCCCTTGAAGGTTTGTCACCTGTGAACTATATTTAACCAAAATTTCCTGTCTCCTATCATGTGTGTTGTAGATAATCTTGGGTAAAAATGTGAAGTGGCGTTGAGAAGATTTACTCGTATTTATCACCAATAATTAAGGTTTTCATTTTCCCTCACTTCCCAGAGAATTGATTCAATGGGATTGTACTTGCTATGTTTTCAAGACTTCATAGTTCTCGGAGGGGTTCCAGATGCAATCTTCATTTTTTTGAAGTGTATATTCTTTTATTATTGCAGGTGAGAGTTCAAAAACTCTCATGATTGTAAACGTCTGTCCAAACCTTTTAAATGTACGAGACTTTATCATCTCTTAATTTCTCTGTTAGAGCTCGAAATTCTGTACTAAGCCTAGGAAATCGAGAAACAATTAAGAAGTGGAGAGATACAGTAAGTTCTTTGACCCTTTTCCTGTTTGGAAATAGATTTTAAGTTCTGCTTGTATTCCATCTTCGATCTGTTCTATGCTCATTAGTTTGAGGATTTGTGGTGGTAAATTTAAAATATTACTTTTAGAAGTTGAACACTTTCAACTTTATGTTGATATGCTAGTTGTGTGGTTTGGTTCCATTTTGCACTTGTTAAGAATTGCAATGGGATTTGTTTGAGTAAAACATAGAAAGTAGCATACACATGCGGGAGCAATTCATAACTGGTTTGGCATTGATCCCTTCTGAGGTCCTTCATGATGACAATTTACTTTTTCCCTCTACAAGTTCTGAATTTACTTTGTTGTGGTTGCTATAGGCAAATGATGCACCTAAATAGTTGTATGAGAAGGAGGAAGAAATCCGTGATCTGAAACTTGAGGGACTGGAGCTTAAGCAATCAATTAAAGATGCAAATGATCAGTGTGTCTTACTATTCAATGAAGTGCAGAAAGCATGGAAGATTTCTTCTGCATTTCAGACAGATTTAAAGGTGGCTTGGATAACCTTCAAATTCTATATATTGACAGCTTACTTACTAGTTTGTAAATTTTGTTTCCTAAGCATGGCATGCTTGAATTATGTTAGTCTTTTGAGTAATTCATGATAATTTCATGCCACACAACATTAGAAGGAGAAAATTTATGCTGCAATTGAGTATCTTGAGTTATTATTTCACAGTTACAGCCTAAGATTTTAAGTCCACTGTTTATTATGTGATATTAGATCATCAGGATGGGTATTGATTATCTTTCCTCTTCGTCTTGACTCACGTTGCTGTTTTTTTTTGGGTTACCCCAAAAATTGTTTTCATGTGTAACTTGTTGAGATTTAAAAATGTACATGCTTTGCACCATGAGATATGACCAATAATTCTTTGCAAACTGTGCTAACCTTGTGCGATTACTTGATTGTGAGCTCTGAACATAAGACGTTGCTTAAGCACAGCTTGTTTATAATAAGCAGTCGTATTGTTTTTATCTGCTGCTGTCAGAGCACATTATGCTCAGCTAAGAAATCAAGTTGCTCAGCTATTACAGTCAGATCAAGATAAAAAAATTGCTGATCCAACAGCAAGATTCAACCATCCATAGTTTGCAGGTTGTGCATGCTATTTGACACAATATTCATTTTTTTTAGTTCTTGAATTGTTTGTAAAGTCCTATTCGTTTAGTATATGTAATAAGTGCTTCTGTTATATTTAGAAGTTGAAACATTATCGATACAAAGAAGAATCTTATCTTTAAGTGAAATAATATAAAAATCATTTTTTTTAATGTTTCTTGGATTCTTTTCCTCACATGTGATAATGAGATAGAATTGAAAGGCAAGGAGTGGAATAGTCAGTAATGTGCCATTCCATAAGAGTCTAACAAGGCAAGGGAAAGATCACTAATGGAATGCAACGAGTTGTAAATTAATTTTTCTACCATTAACCTTAATCCCTTAAAACTAGTGATTGGCTCTAACAAGATTTCTGTGAAGGCAGTAGAATATGACTACATTGTGACCCACAAGTCCGTAGATCGAACCCAGCTTTGATATTCATGTAAAGCTTTTCGAGAAAGAGAATGGGAGAATGTATTGGGTGATTTGCCCATACACAGATTTCTTATCTATATACAACGAAAAATATTAAGGTACAAAGGTAGCACAAAAGAAGAACTCAAGATCAAAATTGTCCCTGGAAAATGCAGCTTCTTTCCTCAACAGTCTCAAAAGAAGGTGATAAACAAACAGAGGCTGCTTCTTACATGTACCGATGTGGTTTTCACAAAGTTCGTTTTTTTTTATTTCTATTCAAGGGCATTCCTGATCTTAAGTTGGTAACACTTGCCATTGATTTGGAAGGTCTTGCCAGTTGAGTGCCTCCTAGAAAAAGCTAATACTGGACACAGTAGAAGTTCCAGCAGGGCAAACAGTCCTGGAAGATCTCCAGTGCAATATTTTGATGAACAAATCCAAGGACTGAAAGTGAATCTAAAGCCAGAGAAGAAATCTAAATTTCATCTGTTGTATCGAAGATACGTGGAATTGATCAGGTAGCGGCTCTCATGATATTTTCTCTCTTTTCACTGCACGTAAAACTATAGTCTATACAGAAGAACTCAAGATCAACGTGACTGGAATATGAGACTGTTGAGGAAAGAAGCTGCATTTTCCAGGGACAATTTTGAACTTGAACACCAAAAGGTAACCGTTTTCAGTCTTGTAAAAGTTTGATGATGTGTCATTCATTCTCGTTATTCATGATTTCTTTTTGTTCCTTATTTCTTTTCTGGCACTATACTTGCTGAGATTCGTCACTGCTTGAACTTCAGCTTGTCTTCCTCTCACCTTGCCCTCTTTACAATTTTTATTGGGGAAAATGTGCAGGAGACCTGGAGACAGCAGGTAACTGGTGGAAGGTTAAGGGAAATAACTGAGGAAGCCAGAAGTTTTGCAATTCGAAACAAGGCTCTTGCCGTGCTCTTTGTACATGCTCCAGCGGGTGAGCTGCAGCGCCAAGTTAGAGCCTGGCTGGCTGAGAACTTTGAATTTCTTCTGTTACTAGCAATGATGCAATGGCAGGGTGTTAGGACCACTTTTTATAACATAGGAAAAGGAAAAGATACTTTTGGGTGTTCAACACTTTGCCTTGTTATTTTGGAGAAAGCAACATAAATAAGGTGGTTATAGGTATGGTTGGGTCAAGTCTACGTGGGTTGGGATTGTGTGGGTTACTTTTTGGGTTCTATAAATCTTCTTCCAGCAGAGCAAGAAGAGGAGGTTTTTGAATTTGAAGTGAAGAGGCTAAGGGCTGAGGCCTTTGGAGTGGAGAGAGCCAATCCTCTCGAAAGATTGGCAACTTTGTGTCTTTGTGTTGTTGTTTTTGTATTCGGTTATGTGTTGTGTGTGTCGTTGTAACCTTCCTCCTAACAGTAGTAATCTTTTCCCTTTTATGTATTGCATTACCTTTTAATTGTATTTTCGTGAGTGCAAAACTGTCTTCCATAGCAAGGGTTACAACATTTGGTATCAGAGCAGTCGTTCCCTTGGACCTGTCGAGCTCGATGGAGGAGATGCAGGAAATGAAGGAAGCAGTAGGAGGACTAACCAGGGAGATGGACAGTATGAAGGAGATGATCAGGCAGCTCCAGAGTACCGTTAATCAACTCGTCGGCAAACCGAGAGGGCTCAACGAGGGAGACTCCGCTGCGACAAGGTACCCAAACCGAGAAATGAGCTCAGCGACTTTAGGCGACGCCGATAGAGATACAGGGAAGTTCAGAAAGTTAGAATTGCCCGTGTTTAATGGCGAAGATTCGCTGGGGTGGTTCTTTCGGGTAGAGCGGTATTTTCATATCAATGGAGTGTTGGAGGGCGACTTGAAGCGGCGATCGTGTGCCTGGAAGGTAAAGCACTGAACTGGTATCTGTGGATTGAACCGAGAGTCCCCATTCGCAGCTGGCTGGACTTCAAGCATGAAGCTCTAAGGAGATTCCATCAGTCCCAGCTTGGAGATGAGTACGAGATGCTGCTAGCTCTCAGACAAGAAAACTCGGTCATGGAGCTGGTGGAGGACTTCGAGAGGCTGTCGGCCACTCTCAAAGGTCTGCCGGAGGAGTGCCTAGTGTTTGCCTTATAGCTTACCGCAAGCGTACGGGTCGCAAGTAGTATAAAAATATCGTTCCCACGAGGACTAACGCATAAACGAGAAAATCAATGCAATTATGTGATTAATTAGGTTGAGGGAATCAATTGAGTAATAATATCCTAAAGTTCTACCAAATTCACGAAAACTTTAATTCAACGATGAGAGATGCCTAGGATTATTTTTCACCAATGCAATTCATGAGAATTAAATACATA
>JANTPZ010094138.1:0-11255 GCA_025593235.1 Vachellia pachyceras
CAGGTAATGGCAAGGTCACACTGCCTTAGCACATGATTAATATCCTCATTAACTTTACCACATATACCGCAACTCGCATCATGGGCCATATGTCTTCTTACTCTCTCACTATTAGTTAGTAGCTTATTTTTCAGAACAAGCCACAGGAAAGATCTGATACGTTGTGCTCCTGGCCACTTCCAAGCAAGATCCCATTTTGAATCCTCATCATCCCACTGATCACACATGACATGTTCATAAGCTGAGCTCACAGTAAACACTCCAGAGTTAGCAAGATACCAGGTGCAAGGAGATGACATGTTCACTGATCACACATGACATGTTCAAGAACGCCTTTATGTACATGAGTTCATCCAGTTCTTCTTGGATCACGTACCCTTGCTTCTTGTACATTTGTCTCACTTCTGCTTGTACCCTTTCTAGCACTTCTAGGCTTCTCAGTATTTCCAAGATCGCATATAGTGACAGGGAAGTTGATTTTTCTGTTCCAACGACGAAAACGTCCAAAAGAACAGCTTTGACGTTGTTGGTTGCGAATGGAGATTCCTTCAAAACTTTGTTTAGCCCTTTTGTAAAGCTCAAGACTTTCCAGGTCCTCAGCCGCTCCTGGCATATCACCTCCGGGAATGTTAGATCGTGTGGCAGTGCTTCATTCTTGATCTTCATCAGATAGTTCACAATGAGTTCTTCATTCGTGGGGCGAAATCTATACCCAGGCGGAAATCTTGCAGTAATCCACAATTCTAATTGGTTCAACTTTTCTTCATCTTTTGATAAAATATCTTGATCCATATCAAACTCCATGTCATCGAAAAGCAATGGAATCTGCAGCTTGTCGCTAGGTGCACAACGATATTTTCCATCAAGAAGAGGAAGAAGTTATCAAGAAAAGGGAAACCATGCCAGATTCTTCTCTGTTGGGGCTAAGAAGAAGAATATGAGAAGTGGGTTTTTTTTATTCACTCCAGCACCTTGCTTGCATAAAGCCCAGTCTGCTGAGTCAAAGAATGCTCGTTCATTTTGGAAATTGAAGGCTTCTTCTTGGGAGTAAGGCCGTCGTATTTGTTTCCGGTGGATGATTCCTCAAGGTCCTAGGAAGCAAAATACTCATCATCCCTGTTGTAATCTGCCATTTGAGTGTTACCTTGGAGTTAGAGGAAGGAATCTTCTCCAGTATTCAAGATACCGGTGGACGCAGAGCTTCAAGATCAGGTTCTCATGCTTCATAATTAGAAATCCAGCAATCTTGTATTAGAACTCCAACAATCTTGGACTCAAGGAAATAACCATGTTGAAAGTATTGAAATCAAGAATAGATTGAGAAATTGAATGTATTATTACAAACCCATATGGGTACAACAATTATCTACCCTCTTTTGAGGGTGATGAACTAACCCCATTTTGGGGACTCTTGAAGTGGGAGATCCAAGTTATCCTCCCTTTCTTGGTGGGATTCTTCATCCTCTCACCCTTTGGTGAAGATTATTTAATCTCACACACAAATCATTACATTATGACCCTTCATATAGATTTTTGGATCATTAACTAACTAAGTGATTAACACTAATCACTTTAACTAACTCATACTTTCAACAATAACCAATGATATTTTTATATATAAAATTTACAATCCTAGAATTGAAAAGGAAATATTGAGGGGAGGTGGGTTTGTTCCAGTCCTTCATAGTAACAATCCATGTATTGCTTAGTACCTCATATCAAACTTATTAAACAAGTTATATCATAAGTATCCAATGCCCATGTACCAAACAGGACCTAGAGGTAGTACAAAGGTATTCGATTTTGGGCCTATGCGTCCTATTCTTTTTGGGATGTTTTTTTTTTATAAACCATCCGTTATCCTGGAGTATTCTGGATTCATTGCTCACCCCAGACTAATTCGGACCCCCGCGAGGAGACCTTACGGTGGTAGCGATGTACCGATGGGACAACCTCTTTGAGGTTGCGTTAATTATCACGGCTGTCACTCTCCAGGGTTCGAACCCTCGTCCTAAGGAATGCTGATAATAGCCCTTACCAACTCTACCAAACCCTCATTAGTTTTTTGGGATGTTTTTAATTTTCCTTTCTCTCACCAATTCGTCATCTTTTTTGTTCCCAAAAAACTTGTTCTCTTTTTTCCCTGTTGGTACCATTGGGTTACATTACAAGATCTGGGCTCAAAAGTCTAAACTCGTCTCGCACATAGAACACCCTCAAAATTGAGGTTATTATATTATCCCCCATTATGTTTTATTATTTGCATTCGAATCCCCTCTTTTCTGCTCGTTTGCTTATCCCTAGTTTCTCCTCCATGTCTATTGTCTAAACCCTGAAGTCTCAAAACCTTCGAGAGCTCAAAATGCGAATCTTCTTTTCCCATGGCGCCAATATCTTCAAGTACAAGATCCTAAAACATGAGAGCACTCGATTATTTCCGAGTATATTTAGCTTCACCCGAGAAATGTCCCAGTCCACTGCCATTCCGAAGAAGCTTCAAAGAGTTCGAGATCATGGCTATGACGATTACATGGAGGTTGAGAAGAAAATGAGAAAAGTTCTCAAATTTCAGGACCTCATTCTTTCGCAACTCAACCAAACACTGCCAATCTCTCGCCTCGATACCCTCGCTCGTCGAATCGGCTTCAAACAGTTAGAAGCCGGTGCTTTCATACTCAAATTCCCTCATGTTTTCGAGGTTTACGAGCACCCGGTTCAGCGAATTCTCTTCTGCCGATTGACCCGGAAAGCCATTCTCCAAATCGATCAAGAAAGACAGGCCCTCATCGCGCAAATCCCAGACGCTGTCACGCGCCTCCGGAAGCTTTTGATGATGTCTAACACCGGAAGGCTTCGTCTCGAGCATGTCCGTATTGCTCGGTCGGCGTTTGGTTTGCCGGACGACTTCGAGTACTCGGTGGTTCTCAGGTACCCGCAGTATTTTCGATTGTTTGATGCCGATGAGACTAGGAATAAGTACATTGAGCTCGTGGAGAGGGACAAGAATTTAACTGTGTGTGCCATAGAGAAAGCTAGGGAGAAGGAATACAGGGAGAAAGGAATTGAAGCTGAAAATATTAGATTTTCTTTCATTATAAATTTCCCTCCCGGCTTTAAGATTGGGAAGTATTTTAGAATTGCAATGTGGAAATGGCAACGTCTTCCATACTGGTCACCTTATGAAGATATTTCAGGGTATGATTTGAGATCGATTGAGGCTCAGAAGCGAATGGAGAAGAGAGCAGTTGCTACAATCCATGAATTGTTGTCTTTGACAGTGGAGAAGAAAATTACTTTGGAGAGGATTGCTCATTTTCGGATGGCGATGAATTTGCCCAAGAAGTTGAAAGACTTTCTTCTTCAGCACCAAGGAATATTTTATGTCTCAACTAGAGGGAATCAAGGGAAGCTGCACACGGTTTTCCTTAGGGAAGCGTATAGAAAGGGAGATTTGATAGAACCTAATGATTTGTATTTAGCAAGAAGGAAGCTAGCTGAGTTGATTTTGGCGAGTCCCAGGAAAGCAAAAGTTGATAGAGAATTGGTTGGCTTTAGGAGAAGTAGAGAAGAGGATGAAATGGGACCAATAAGAAGAGCATGTGTTGAGAATGTTTTTGAGGACTTCAAGGGTGAAGATAGTCCAGGGCAAGATGGGGAAGTGGAGACTGATTTGTCATTAGACATAGGGTCTGATGTTGATTCTGAAATTGAAGATGAGCATCAAGATTTTGAGGATAATGTATCAATGGAAAGGACATCTTAACTTGGTAACAATAATGTCAGGTTGAGAATGTGGAATTGAAAACTTTCACCTGGTCTTGGTTGAATACTTTCTGCAGAGAGAATACTGTTGAGGGATTCTTTCAACTCTGATTCTTCCCATTTTGCTATTTACAAGGCCCTTGATAACTTCAAAAGAAACTATTCAAAGCAGGGGATGTTATGACTTGTTGGGCTAGTATGCAAGGGGGTATGTAGCCATACCGTGGGAATTTTGATTTGCCGGACACTGAAAACCAGATCTTGGAGATACTCGTATCTGTCATTGTTAAACCAACAAGACTAGAGAATTGATATGTTGTAAGGTTTATCTGTACATAGAGGAACAAGCAAACGGAAGAAAAACATCAAGCAAAAGAAGGAATTATACCTTAAGCCCAAAGCTTCAAATTGTTGGAAGTTATGATGCTTAACCTGGATGTTCATCCATCATGTAAGGATACTCCATTTAACCTTAGTTTCATTGCTATCCTCTTTTGGAAATCATGAAATGATTTATTTGTTGACATGAAAAAGTGGTGGTTCGTAAATCCATGCGCGTGCAATTTAACGTTGGCTCATCAGTGTTGTGCTAACACACTAACTGCCATTAATCTTCAAAAAACAATAGCAAGCCTTATGTCACTATACTTGAATAGCGATATGAATTATACTGTTTTGTTGTGCTCTTTCAATAACTAACTTTACTCATTTTTCTTCATAACTAGTATCAGGCCTAGACAAAAGAGATTGTCGTGTCAGGGCCTCAACAAAAAATGTGGAAGTTAACATTCTCAATTTTTTATGGACTGAATTGATCTCCAATGAGATGGAACTAGAGCTAGAATATGTAATTTCTGATATATACCAGATTTCTGCATGGTTCAAATTACTACAGCTACCAAGGCGCCTTTGATAATTAGTCCATGTTCCTGCATTTGTTCTTTTTTCTTACCTTTCCTATATCTTTCTACAAGTCATACTATTCTGTGAATCGTGTGGTCTCTCTATAATTCACAACCTAGTGAAAGTGTTGCCACCATTGTGTTCGGTACATCTCTTTTTTATCATTTCACTCCTCTCTTTTTTCCCATGTGATCAGTGCATGGCTTCAATCAAAATTTTTTCATCAAATTATTAACTATTCCATGTGCACACTTAAAGAAGTAAGCAAGATGTCTTGGCTAATGGCTTACTGAAGGATTGTTTTCAGACAGAGTACGATTACATCATTTGATCCATAGCAAGCCTCATTTAGTGGGATAAGGCTCTTGTAATTTTTGTATTAATTATTCTGTGTATTATAAATGGGGGAGTGCTCTCTCTCTCTCTCTATTCATTTGTGAACTTTGATGGGATATTAGAATTTTTTTCTTTCCTATGGTTGGCATGCATTGACGTTGCTACGAAGTATCTGCAGATTGGTGGAGACTGCAGACGAATAATAAGCTTGATCATTTTGTTGTGACTATTGATTTGTACAGTTTTAGGAGCGTAGACCAGAAAAAAGCTACTACAGTGAACTCGTAGGTCATGTCAAATTTTCTAAGAAGCTTGTTCTAACTTTCATGGCCAAGTTCAATTTATGAGACAGGCAGATGGAAACAGAGATGGCACTTTGATGATGAGGAAGTCCGATAAGACCGATGATCAGGAACCATCACCCAGATTTGCATGACCATAAACCATTTCAGAGTTGAAGATAAGAGATAAAGATTAGATGGAACAAAGTCAATTGGTGGTGGATTTGGTTCATCTAACTTTGAAGGGAAAGGACGTGTAAGAAATGATAACGGCCTTGGCCTGTTTCAATTCTAGTAATGAAAATTTTCTAGCATAGAGTTTATTCAATTTTATATAGTTATAATAAAGTGGGCAATTTCACGAGCTTCATGTAAACTTACCGGTTTGACTTGCGTTTGATTCTTCATGGAGTTCATTGTAAATTCAAAGCAGTGTGTCCTACACCTTATTGACATTCTTGGTTGGTTGAAGAACCACTTCAGTGGAACTCACATGTGATGAGCGTGTAGCAATTGAATACGCATAATTCTTTTTTCAATATTATCATCTGACTAAAATAAACCCAGCTGCCATTACAGACCCTCGCTCTTTCTGGCTTACCTAAGCCAGCTGCCATCTTTGAAAAAAATAAAGAAGAATACGTATTTATGTCAGACACGTTCTGCCATTATTTCTTTAATCCATACTTTTGGTAAATAGATGTTCAATGCGCATTTTTGAATAAATTATAGGGAAATTTATTAGGGGATCTCAAATAAGGCACTTATTTAATGAATGGTCCCAATTTTAAAAATATTTATCAAAAGGTCCCATTGACAATATGAGATCCTATACATTAACAACATCATGCGCTGTATTGATAACACCTCATGTTGTCAATGGGACCTTTTGATAAATATTTTCAAAATTGGGACCATTCATTAATAAGTTCCTTATTTTGAACCTTCCAATAAATTTCCCTAAATTATTTCAGTTTAAGCTTGTCTATCACTGAGTGCTTGACTGGACTGGCCGTGTGTTGTTTTCGCTTAATCAATTGTCTCATGTTTGAACCCTACCCGTGGTGTGATTTCATTTAATAATATAGAAACATTTCCTTAAATATGTAAAATTATTGGAAAACAGTTGTTGAAGATGGAAATTTTGGGTGAATGTGAACAGAAAATTTATTCCAATTATTTTCAATTAGATTCGTTTGTATATAACTTATAAATAATTTGACAATTTTTATAAACAATGAGTGCAGTTCAAGCAAAAGAAATTCCTTCATTCCTTGCTTCCGAGTTTAAGCATTTGAAGGTCTCTATCTAGTTTGAATTGTAAATTGATGTACACAAAATAAATGAACCCATTTAGATTTATTTAAGTTCTCAAGCTGACACCTAATTGGTTAATGACCTAGACACGTCTTATTGCTTATTATATGATGAGGTTGAAAATATGAGATACATATATAAATTTTAATAATATGATATATGGTGTGGATGTTATACGATGAATTGATTAGCCGCTCAATTTTGCAAGAGGTAGACGCGTTTTATAATTGTGTTACGGAACCCATATCTTCATTTAATCACTCAATTAATCGATGGTTATCATGTAATTAATAATATGATATCCATAACCTATACCATGGACTTACATGTTTGTTCTATTGTATATAACCCCACTTATTTGCTTATTCAAATAACTTATTAGACCTTGCATATTTTAGATTTGCTTCTGTTAGTGTACTGGTGTTGGTGGCTACACATGGGACCGTCCAATTTATGGAAAAACAAATCAATGTAATGATGCAATTTAAAACAATATTTCTCTGATATAAAATTGCGTTGTTTATGACAGGTCATGAACAATTTACAATTCCATTTACTTCTCAAAGTCAGAGAAGTAATATAAGGAGTTTATTTTGCATGATATTTAATTGGATTAATACAGACACTCAGGTTTTCTCTCATTTTGGTTTTAGTTCCTTAAATTTAACATCAGTGGTATATATTATGGATTAGGAACTATGAATATTTTACCACTTAAACGATGAAAATTCTATTCAATCAAGGTACATGAAATCAGACCAGTGGCTGAATCAAAGATTACTGTATGTTCAGTGTTAGTGGGTTAAATTGGGGGTTAGACCGGTGAGGAATAAAAAGTAAAAAAAATCTCATCACATATTAACATAATCAAAATGTTCAAACTTAAAAATTTCAAAAACTAAATAGTGAATTTCATTACTAACAAAGTAACAATTACCAAACAAATCATATAATTATAACTTATCTATTATCCAATATTATTTATAATTTTGAAATATTCATCGTATCAAAGTATCAAAATATATATGGTAAGGGGTTCTATTTTGTATTATTTTAACTTTCAAATATGAAATCTCACAAAATTCATCTTTTTAAAAAAAATTAAATAGAAGATGAGTAGATACAGACGCGGTGATGAGCCTGTATAGGGAAGGGGTTCATTTTCTTTTTAACTTTCAAATTTTTTAAAATTTCATCATTTTGAATTTTTTAAAAAAAGAAAAGGTTGTTAAAAAAATAACCTAGTCAACCCACCCAATCCGATGGGTTGACCGTAGGTTAATCTGCTTCGCACCAGATTGACCCAACCCAAATCAATGGAGGTTGGGTAGCCGATTTCCAGTTTGATCCGGCCAGTCCAGTTCAGATTTATTAGCCTTGTATTTAATTAACTACATGTGTGCGTGTTCGTGTGCGCTGTGCAGTGATTAACTGGATTTATATCGTAGACAGAAGGAGTTCGTTAGATTTCTTGAGCAGTAACTAAACAATTTATATTATGGACGGGGAAAAAATATTGAAGGTCAAAGCCAGGAAACATGTATTAATAATATCAGAGCACGTTTCGACTCACGCTGGATCCAACCTGCACTTAAGTACTACTTATTCACCCTCATTATTAATATTATTTTTTTTTTGCCAAACCCTCATTATTAATATTAACCTTGTACATTTCTAGATCAAATTTAAACATCTGGACATTTTACAACACCCTCCTTAAGAAGAACATGTGGACATTCTATAGCGTAACTTATATTTTGAATTATGAGAACTAACCATTAAGCAACTTACATTAAAGATCAAGTGGAGTATCATGTATAATAAAAATATTGAAGCAAATTATATAGAATATACGTACCAAAAAATAAATAATAACAAGCCTCTTCATTTTAAAATGTCAACTTACATAACGGACTTTGCATTATATTTTGAGCTGGTTTTTTTTAACTATTAAGCCAATGAATTATCGATATAATACAGATAAGAACTTCAAAGCCTCCCAATGTGGAGAACAAAAATTATTATTGTTATTATTTATATATCATGCTTTTAAAAAATGTTTTATTCAATTCAAACTTCTATTACTACATAAAGAAAATTAGTCCACAAACCATCAACAGTCTTGTTAAGTTATATTCCTTAAAATGATTATTTACGTTTGGTTTATTTGTATTCACTCTTGAATATTATCCCTTCACTCTAACCAAAAGACATAATTAATATTGGACTTGTTTGAGAAGTCCGTTGGGAGAACGATCACAGATTTTCAGATAAATATGTGAGAACAATTTTATCTCAGTAATCATAAGAATGGATTTTGGGGAGACCGTTGTTGTTGAGGAAATCTCTTGGAGCTCTCGTAGCACCTAAGATCCAATTTTAATTTGTTTTATATGAAAGGATATATTAAAAATAAAAGTACTTAGAGCACAAAATGATCAAATGAATAAAAATTATGAGTATTATTGCATCAAACCGAAGTGATTGGAAGAATTTGAAGCAAAAGAAATAAATATTTGAGAGAAGATATTTTGACTGACGATACAAGCTGAGCGGACTGATGAACGAATGGTTTTTAATCCAAGTGATTACTCAACTTCTTGCATTATTTTTAACAAAATATTTCTATTAAAAAAGTTACAGGAATCTAATTAAGAGCTTGTTTGTCATTATTTTTTGAAACCTATGTTTGATTTCAAAATTTAGGTTTTGACAAAAAACTTAGGTTTTGTCGAAGGCAATTTTCTAAAAAGTTATTTTGGTTACAAAACCTTGTTTTGAAACATAGGTTTTCTCTTTCTTACTTTTTCCTATTTCATCTTTCCTATTTTTTCATTCTTTCTCTTCCTCTTTTCTACTTTTTCTTCTCTTTCTTCTTTCTTACTTATCATTCTTTCTCTTTCTTCTTTTCTACCTACCTTTTACTTCAGAATCCGTAAAAGCTAACAACTTCTCAAATATGAATCACTTTTAAAAACATAAGTTTTGCCTTAAAATCTGTAAAAGCTATTTTCTAAAATCTATTCTCTAAAATCTAGTTTTTGCCTCAAAATCTGTAAAAACTATTCTGAAAATGAGATTCAAACAAGCCTTAAAACTCTTATGAAATTATAAGGATTTGCAAATTAATTTGTTGGAATAATTTATTATATCGATTCTATAAAAATGTAGAACCCTTTGTATAGTGTAAAATACACCGAGCATGGTTTAATAGTAATTTTCTACTGGCATAAAAAAAATGTTCTTACAACACTTTGTACCAACTGTACGGAGTAACTTTGGTTAATTTCTCATGGCTTCACTCAGTTTTTTAATCTGGACACATTGTTGGCAAAAAAAAAATTAATATGGTGATTTTTTTTTTGGGAGCAGGTAGTCAGTATTTCCTTTACTTAAAGACAAGCAACTAATGGGGGATTGAAGAGGTTCCCGTGTAATGAATAGTCAGACCGTATTCTGTACCAAACATTTATGAACCGTTGACGATGTTGTATAGAGCGGGTCCCATTAAAGAAAACAGTGATCATTCAACGTGTTCCACGTGTACGATTCACATCTCTAGGGACATGGGAGGAAGATAGCTTTCCCTTTTGATGGGTCCCTAATGGCGTGGTCCGTGGAGTACCGTAATAATATCTTTTTACCCACACGAGGCAACACTCGCTTTGACTGTTACTCTATATGTCAGGTACTGTTCAACCCAAGCACTGTTTGGAATTTGGATTTATTGTTTTTCAAGGGTGGTTTATATTTCCAGATAACTATTTTCCCTCTTTAATTAAAAAAATTGCACAGCTATTTAGCTGGAATACAATGTATAAATACTTTTATATAAATCGGGATAAATATATAAATGTGATTATTCCACTTTATAAAAAAATACTATTAAACTGGTTTTTAACCTTTTCAAATGGAATGCTAAATAAAACCACAATTATTATACACTCAATTGTCACATTTTAGTTTAGTTTAATCTCTAATAGAAGCTCGTATTTAATTTTATCATTCACATTAAATATTTGTATACTCCATCTAAAACATCCTATTAAAATAGTAAAATTCCATCAGTTCAATTTAATAGTATGAATATTTTAAGAAAAGGAATCAATCGCAAACCTTTTTACGTTTAAATTGTAGATAACACTTTTCTTGATTATTTTTTCAGAATAAAAATCGGTTGCTATTTAGTAGTGACACTGACACCATCTTTAATTTGTATTTTGAGTTGTGTTTTAATTAAAAGTGTAAGCTTTCAGCAACCTTTCATAAACCTGAAATCACACTTAAAAAGTTGATTCATTCTATTTGATATAAGCTACTATATAATATATTGGAATACTGTAATAACAATGCTAATTTTTTTGGTGAAAAAATATACAGCATTCCAATATATTTATTGTAAAAATAAACAAATTTTGTTGGTGAACAAATAAACAAATTTAAGAAGAATATTGTTATTATATCAAATATATGATTTTTTCCCATAAAAAAATTATCATAGCCAGGTGTCTGTGTGTTTGTGATTAGGAGGTGAAAGTCGTGGAATTTACTCACAATAAGATGAATCATAATCGCATTAAATAGTGACGCAGTAAAATCATCGCTAATAATTTCAAATAATTAAAGCGTGTGAGGGGGCTCTCATTATCATGTTAT
>JANTPZ010094139.1:0-12218 GCA_025593235.1 Vachellia pachyceras
ACATGTTTGACGACAAATTCAGATAGGAGAGGGTTGTTATAGAACTCAAAGATGAGGGAATGGCTCCACCAATCATATTTCCACTCAAATCCAGCGAATCAAGTCGAGTGAGATTTTGAAGTTTGATAGGTATCTGGCCAGAAAATTTGTTATCAAAAGCTCTATGCTTGTGAGATTGGACATTTGACCCACACATGAAGGAATAGATCCATGGATCTCATTCACATGCAATCTTAGGGAGGAAAGGCTATTCAATTTAGCCAAGGAACAAGGAAGCTCACCACTAACAAAATTGTTAGAAACTTGAAGCTTTTCTAACCGAGTCAAGTTTAAAGACGAAGGATAGGACCACAAATCTTATTGTAACTCAGATCCAAAATGATCAAATCTGTTAGCTTCTCAATCTTTTGAGGTATGAAACCAGAGATTTGATTTCGAGATATCTCAAGCATGGTCAATTTTGTCAAATATAAAATTGCAGAAGGGATCTCACCAGTAAGCAAGTTTGAGGACAAGAACAAGCTCTGCAGATTGGTTAAAAAGCCCAAAGTTGATGGAATGACTCCACTTAATTGGTTCCCGGTCAAATCCAATATTTCTAATCGAGTAAGGTTGGTAAGCGCGGAAGGTAGCTCACCGGTAAGATTGTTGTCTGCCAGATTCAGAAAACGGAGATTTCGAAGAGCTCCTACATGAAATGGAATGGTACCTGTTAACCTCATCCCGATAAGATATAACTTTTGCAGATTCGAAAATGCAGTGAAGTTAAGATCTCCAAGTTGAGGCTGCTTTGAGGTGATGATATGTGGTGAATCAATGTTAATAATACTTCAAAAGTCATTGCAAATGATGCCATTCCATTTACAATGACTTGTGAAGTCGGAGTCCCCATTATTAGTATTACTCCACCATTTGCTCTGAAGTATGGCATGTTTCTCCTCTGCTACGGTAGCACTAGTATTATGGGACAAAGAAATAGCATCCCATAATAGTAATACTTCCATTATAACCATTGCTTGGAAGATAGACATAGTGAGTGATTGGTATGTATTGTCAGAGAATGGAGGTAATGACAGAACTATTGCTAAATTAGAGGAGGATTTATAGGAAACGTTGGACTTCGTGAATTGGTCCGTGCAAATCAAGTCTATGATCTCATTATTATAGGTTCTAGCTGATATTAATGAAATAAAATTTTCTTTATCAATTTTTAATTCTGAATTTAATTCATATTCATCAGGATGGTAGCTCGATGCCAAATGTAAATGATAAAAAGCTTAAATGTGACTCTACCAATAATTTTTATAAGCAATATTATCTTACATAGGTTTGTCTCTTTTATAATCAATAAGTTGTGTTTGTTTGAGAATTTAAAGCACTTTTTTCCATTTTTACCAATATTAAGTATATATTTCTTTTATATATTTTTCACTTATTTACTTTCATTTTCTTTTTCACTCGTTCTTTTTCACACACCTTCTTCATAGATAAAGATATACTTGAAAAAAATTACATCCATTGCAATTTATATATAGAAAATTAATAGCATACAAATGATTTTTTTTTTTAAAAAAATCGATAGGGTTATGGTCAGAGTTTTGTATAATCCAACGGAGATTTTCGTGTATATAACCAAAAAAAAAAGTTGGTGCACCTAATTTTACAGTAGTCCAGATATAGGGCTTGAATTGCACCAGTTTTATAAAATTTTTCTATATTATTACCTTTCTTTTAGGGCTCATTTATCATATTTCCAAAACATTAAGAAAGCTAATCAAGATTGCATGAAGTTGAAAACATCAAAACTTGAACTCTGAAAAACTTTAGTTACTCAATTAAAATTGGGGAAATTTTCGAAATTTAAGTCAACTTTAAAACATCATAATTAATTTGAGAAAAATTGTTTTGACATAATTTAAATTTCAAGTCTCATTACAAGTTTGAACAGTACTTAGGAATAAAATTGCCAAAATGGACTTCCACAGGTCCAAGTGTTACAGCTTATTATTCTCCCTAAATTGCGTTTGTTTTTGTCCAAGAACTTTTCATGCAAATGTCATTTTTTTAAGTCTACATATCTCCTAATTTATTCGGCTTTTGGCTTGCCAGAAAGCTGTGCATGTCTATTACTTTTCATAAAAAATTCATGGCAGAAGCTTTCCATTTACTGTCTTAATATACCAGTGTCATAACAAAGTTTTGTACCGATGCCATACATCAAATATAAATTCCTGAGAAGATTTTTCCGAAATGCATCATTGCATTGGATCGTTAAAAATATTATCACAAGCCACAGCGGAGCAATATAGTTTTAATCACTTGGTCATACCCTTGTGTAAATTATAATAATATGGGTTAAGGTGCAATCCTAATAATTAAGTTTTGCTCGAGAAACGTCTGGCACCGTAAAGTTTTGAAAGGTACAAAAATATACATAATGGTGTAAAAGTGCTGCACATTCAACAAAACTAACAGTTTCTCCAAACGGCCGTTTCAGACTTGACCAACCATGTACATTTGGCATTTTGTTGACCGACTTTTGTATGATGTGGCCATGCTGAGCGGAACTTTTGTATAACGTGGCCACAATGAACGGCGGAAACTATGATCATGTGCTTCTTCTCCTTCTTCATTAACAGCAACCCATCTTTTCTTGGACCATCACTCTCCCTGCTTTCTCTTTCTTTTCTGGTCTCGTTTCTTCTCTTTTTTGTCCACATTGTACTATCCAATGACATCCTGATGAATAGCGCCATTTTCTTCTGCCGTGACGGCGTCATCGGAATCTCGCCGTCCATGCTAATTCGAAGCTGCAGTACAATCTTGAATAATCCACCACTGCCCCCTCCTCGTTCCCTTACGGATGAATGCCTCCCAGAGACTCACCGAAGAATCGAGTTTGAATCAACCCAATTCTACAAATCTGATTGTACTAACTTTATTTTCAAATCTGTTGCAGGGAAAATTTGTTGTGCGAGATTCGCACAAGGACTTCGCCATCTCGAACATGGGGGAAAGTTGGAAGAACGAGCGGAGTCGCCTGTACCACCAGAAGGAGGGGGACGGGACGAGGACGATCCAAGACACGGTCGATGCGCCAGACTGGGCAAAATTTGTCCGGTTTAGGAGGTCATCGGAGCAGCAAGGTGTGTCGAGAAGGGCTGTGCGTAGCCGGTCCTGATAGACGATCCACCATACGGTAGGATCGAAGCCATTTTCCGTGGCGTACTCGGAGTTGGAGGAGGCAATACAAAGGGAGAGACGGAGGGCGACCTACGGGGAGATGTTTATGGCCACCCACAGACACACAGATGGATCTCCCCTAATGCAGGAGACCGAGAAGATCATTGTAAGTATTTATAAATTTATAATTAAATTATAAATATGTAGTTTTTTTATAATTATTTAGTAATTTCATAATTAATTTTTAATTTTTATAATTAATTTTTTAAATAATTATTTATTTCATAATGAATTGTAATTATTTTGTTATTTTGATAAATATATAAATTGTTTAATTAATTATTAAATTAATAATTTTGTAATTATTTTGTAATTTTGATAAATATTTAGAAATTTTTATAATTAACTGTTAAATTATATAATTAATTTTGAAATTAGTAATTTTATAATTATGTAGATATTTGATAATTAATTTTTAAATTGTATTTAATTTTTTTGAGTACAGAGTTGTATTCAACGTACAGACGTTGAGCTGAATGAGTCTCAAGGGTCAGCCATAGACCCCACTACCTCACAGAGGTTGGCCATGGAGGGCCGTGACAGGCACCCCGGCCAGCTCCCAAGGTTCAGGTTTAGGGCGACTCGAACCATTATCTGTGGGGGTCGAGGATATGAGGCTAGGACTTCCTCCTCTACTACATCTGGACCTCGGCGTCACAGCACACCAGAGGTGGATAGAGACGACTTCTAGGCTCAGTTGCAGCAGCAGCAGCAGATGCAGCAGCAGTTGGAGCAGCATTTTGAGTCGCGGGTACACGAGGTAGAGACCTGAGTGCGGTCCGAGATGCGATCGCAGATGGAGATGCGGAGGTAAGCTGCGAATGCCATGTTGCAGATGGCATTCCAGGCTACCTTTCCTGGCTCTACTCCACCTAAGCTACCTCCACTGCCGGCCATGGCCCCCCACCCCCAGTACCTCCACCACCCCCATTTCCACAACCCGAGGTTCCCCAGCCCTCCAGCGGACAGTTGATGTTTTGCATTCTTTTTTATATTTTTTTTATACATTTTAAATTTTGTTTTATTATTGAACTTTATTTAATTGAGATTTTAAACTCCATTAATAGTATAATTTATACTTAATTTTAAATAAAAAATATTTAAATAACAAATAATTTTACAAATTAAAGTTAAATACATTTTAATTCTGAAATTAAATGATTTGTTTTAAAATTTGATTCACTTTACTTAAATTTAATTTTTGAATAATTATTATTAATTTTTAATAAATGAATTAATAATTAATGATATTACTTAAATTTAATTTTTAATAAATTAAATTAATAATTAATAATATTAGTAGCGGTTATTAACCTCTGCAAATTAGAAATTTTGAAAAAAAATTTCCCTGTTTTAGCCGCGGTTAAAACAATGGCAAATTTGAAAAAAAATATCCCTATATTTTAGTGCAAATTTGAAATTTTAAAAAAATTTCCCTCTGTTTAACCTTGTAAATTTGAAATTTGAAAATTTACCTCTTTTTTTGTAGCGATTAGTAAACCGCTACAATGTCCAATGGTCAACTTATTAGCAGGTCCAACGGTCATGCATTTTGTAACGTATAACCGTTGCAAATTTGTGACCGTTGATAAACACCAAATTAAGCCTTCGAAAATCAGATTTCTTGCCAAATTCTCCATTCTTTTTATAATTTCTGTCTCTGATCACACTTTCTTATTCTACATGATATTGCGCTCAAGTTTCTTGTGATGGATAGGTCATGGATCAGGTTTCCCCGCACGTCCGCGCGATATTTGGCCGGATTAAATAGCTTTTAGGATTTTGCTGATAGACATGGCAAGATTAATGGTAAGATTTCATGTACCTGCTATAAATGTAATTTAAAAAAATGACATGTTAAAGATGTTGTTAGGGAACACTTGATAGTTAAACCGTGCCCTCAAAGTTACAAAAACTAGGTATATCATGGAGAAACTGGTGATTCTTGAGAGAGTGTACTACTGCATTCTCGCAAATAGGAATAGAAGAGGATCGTGTAGACCCTATCAATGATGCACTTCGTGATGCTTTTGGGGTTCATGACAATGTAATCACAAATGAAGTGCAAGGTCCAGAACCTCAGTACATGAGGAATGCGGAAGCTCGTACTTTCTTTGGGCTCATGGAAGAAGCTGACAAAGCTCTATATCCTGGATGTGAAAAATATTTAAAAGTATCTTTTTTAATTAAATTGTATCACATTAAGTGTCTATATGGTATATCTGATAGGGGAATGTCGATGATATTAGAATTGTTACTCGATGCATTCCCTGAAGCATCGATCCCAACATCTTTTTATGATACAAAGAAGACTATCACTAAATTGGGTTTGAAGTATGAAAAAATCCATTCATGTCCAAATGATTGCATGCTTTATTAGGGAGAAGATGCGAATAGAGAAATTTGCAAGCGGTGTAATACCTCGAGATACAAGCCAAACGGGAAGGGGAAGAATAAGAATAAGAAACCTGCAAAGATTCTTAGGTATTTTCCTTTGAAGCCGTGACTTTAGAGATTGTATTTCTTGATTAAAACTGCTAAGCACATGAGGTGAAATGTTGTTAAAGTGAATCCCGATGGTAAGTTAAGACATCTGTGGGATTCTGAGGCTTGGAAAGGGTTCGATAAAGAATTTCCAGATATTACGATGGATCCCAAAAACATATGCCTTGCTATGACGACTGACGGATTCAATCCTATCGGGAACCTAAGTACTAGTTAAAGTATTTGGCCTGTGGTATTAATTCCATACAATTTACCTCCATGGATGTGTATGAAGAAGAACTCATTCATTTTGTCTATGATTATCCCATGAAAGAAAGCACCGAGCAACGATATTGATGTGTACCTGCAACCCTTGATAAAGGAGTTGGTTGAATTATGGAATGATGGGGTTGAAACATACGATTCATATGATAAGGAGCTGTTCAAATTGCATGCGGCTTTGATGTGTATGATAAGTGACTTTCAGGGTCTTGGAACTTTATATGGATGGAACGTGCATACTGCCTCGCTTATCTCGTGTGTAACTTTAACGCAGAGCCATTCCGCCTGCCACACGGTCCGAAATGGTGCTATTGGGATTAGAATGTACATGCAGCAGAATTTAAAATTTTCTAATCCCAAATACGGATCTGTATCTCTTCAGGTTCCACGAACTTTTGCGTTCTTGATTCCGATCACGAGGAGCCAACCTTTTTTGATAGCCTCCCTCTACCGGTATCCATGCGAACAATTCCCAACAATCGCAGCGTGCTAGTGCGTCTTACATCTCAATCTTCAACTAAGGTTTTTGATGGCTCATGGTCAGATTCAAATTTCTAATTATTCTCTTGCTCATGAGTCCTAGTATTTGTAGAATTCATGGAGAGCCTCTAGAATCTACAATTAATCTTTAAAATTCGAATTCATATATGAAAAGATATTCAAGATTAATCTTTATTAATCTTGAAATTCGAATTTTAAAAAGATATTCAAGATTAATCTTTATTAATCTTAAAATTTGAATTTCAAAAAGATATTCAAGATCTAATCTTGAAATTCGAATTTCAAAAGATGTTCAAGATCTAATCTTGATTAATCTTGAAATTCGAAATTTAAAATGATATTCAAGATTTAATCTTGAAATTTGAATTTCAAAAGATATTCAAGATCTAATCTTGGTAAATCTTGAAATTCGAAATTTAAAATGATATTCAAGATCTAATCTTGAAATTTGAATTTCAAAAGATATTCAAGATCTAATCTTGATCAATCTTGAAATTCGAAATTTGAAATTCAAAATGTAAAATTCAAATTTTGCAATCTTAACTTGGATTAAATTGATCTGATAAAATCATATCCATTTAATTAATCCAAATAATGAGCCAAGGAATTTAATTTATCTTTATAAATTAAATTAATGCTAGTTATTTAATTTATTAAATAAATTAAATATTAAATTAACACACACAAAATATTATTTAATAATATTGTGCAATTTTAATTTTAACATATATATACATATATTTAAAATTCGAATAAACCCCATAAATAAAGCTCATGTTGGGCTGTTTTTGTGTGCGATCCTGTAGGCCCATATAAAGTTGGCAGTGGACCAATCTCACCATAAGCCCACAAGTCGCAAGCGGTATTTAGTAAGACATTACGACTACCCAAATCATACGGGGATCGTTAACAAGACGCAACCTTTTATGCAACCATATCACGTCCTTTTTGTCACACAATATCTCGGTCAAGGATGAGGCATGGATGACGTCGTCCTCCTATTCCCAACCATTACTTTCTCGATCCCTGAGTTGTTTGATCAAAGAAATGAAAAACCCCTTTTCGTTACAGTATGGCCATACATTTCTCAGACTCACTCATCGAGGGGCCCAGTATTTTGATATCATCTCTATCATTAATTACTATAATAAGGTGAAATAACTTGAGTATATGCTTGCCTGTGCAATAGCACCATTATTGTCTCAGAATAAATCCCTTGGATTTGAGATAGAAGGGACAACCCCTAGTTCAATTATAAACTATCTTATACAAACGGCTTCTTTAGCTGCACCTGATGCTGCTATATACTTGGCTTCCACTATAAAATCAACTACTGTACTTTGCTTAGAGCTTTTCCAGCTTACTGCATCACTATTCAACATGAATACGAATCCTGACTGCGATTTAGAGTCATCCTAGTTAGTTTGAAAACTCGCATATGTGTAACCAATTACACTGTGTTTATCATCAATACCACTGTACACCAAGAATAAATCCTTAGTCCTTCTCAAGTACTTAAGGATATTCTTGACAGCAATCCAATGACCCTCACCTGGATCTTGCTAATATCTGCTTGTCATACATAACATAGCATACATAATCGATCCAATAGCTGAGGCATATGGAATCTTACTCATGCAATTTCTCTGATCTGGTGTTTTTGGACACAGATCCTTTGAGCGAAGGATGCCATGAGATATGGGTCTGTACACTCTCTTCGAATCCTGCATACTGAACATATACAATATTTTGTCTATATATGTACTCTGACTTGAGCCTATAAGCCTCTTGGATCTATCTCTATAGATCATAATCCCTAGGATGTAAGTGGCTCCGCCCAAGTCTTTCATTAAAAAGGACTTTCCTAACAAAGACTTAATGCTCTACAAGGTAGGAATGTCATTTCCAATAAGTAGGATGTCATCAACATAAAGCATCAAGAATACAACTGTGCTCCAATTAATCTTCTTGTAAACACAAGGTTTATCCATGTTTTAAATAAAGCCAAACTTTTTGACTACTTAATCAAAACGATGATTCCAACTTTGTGATGCCTGCTTCAATCCATAAATGGATCGTTGAAGCTTGCATACCTTACCAGAGTCCTCTGGATGCACAAAATCCACAGGTTGTGCCATGTACACATCCTTAAGTAGCTTTCCATTAAGGAAAGCTGTTTTGACGTTCCTCTGTCATATAGTCATAATATGATGCAATAGCAAGAAGGATTTTGATTGACTTGGCCATCGCTAATGGGGAAAAGGTTTCATCATAGTCAACACCATGAGTTTATGTGAATCCTTTTGTAACCAATCTTGCCTTGAAGACACTAACTTTGCCTTCCATGTGGATTTTCTCTTTAAAAACCCATTTCCACCCAATTGTTTTTACACCTTCAGGTGAGTGCCAATCAAGGTCTATATCTTATTGTCATACATGGATTGCATTTCAGACTTCATGGCATCGAGCCACTTGTCAGAGTTTGGTCATATTACGGCCTCTTGATAGGTGGTTGGCTCATTGTGTTCAATGAGCAACACATCATGACTCCCAGTAACTAGAAATCCATATCTCTAAGGTGGTTGCCGTGATCTATCATACCTCTGTAGGCCTTATGTTACTTGAGGAGGCTCAACAACATCTTGTGAGTCTTCTCCGTCTTCCATCTGTGGCTCTGTGGTGTCTTGAGATTCTCGAACTTCTTTGAGATGCAATTTACTCCCACTGGTTCTTTTAGAGATGAACTCTCTCTCTAGAAAGACACCGTTTCGAATAACAACACTTTGTATTCGGTGGGATTATAGACATAGTATCCCTTTGTTTCCTTGGGATACCCCACAAAAAGGCATTTGGAGGATCTGTTTGATAACTTATTGGAAGCCTGCTATTTAACATAGACCTCACATCCCCAAATTTTGAGAAAAGATAGGCTATGTTTCTTCCCGATCCATATATCATATGGTGTCTTTTCAACTACCTTAGATGGAACACGATTCAATGTGAACGAAGCTGTTTTCAATGCATGGCCCCAAAAGGAAGGTGGAAGATCTGTTTGACTCATAGTAGATCAAACCATATCTAATAGAGTTCGATTCCTCCTTTTTGAAACTCCATTCCATTGTGGCGTTCCTGTAGGAGTGAGTTGTGAAATTATTCCACAACTCCTGATATGGTCAATGAACTCTTGGCTCAAATATTCACCTCCTCGATCTGATTGAATGGTTTTAATTGTCTTGCCAAGTTGGTTTTGCACTTCATTCTGGAATATTTTGAACATTTCAAAAGATTCATATTTGTGTTTCATTAGATACACATAACTATATCTACTGAAATAATCTATAAAATAATGAAGTACATATAACCTCCTATAGCAGGTGTATTTAGTGGTCCACATACATCTGTATGTATGAGACCCAACAAATTAGTAGCCCTCTCAGTATGCCCAGTAAAAGGTGCCTTAGCCATCTTTCTCAATAAACAAGATTTATACGTATCAATTGATTAAAAAACAAATGAGTTAAGAAATCCATCTTAACGGAGTTTAGAAATGTGTTTCTCATTTACATGGCCTAGACGACAATGCCATAGGTAGGTTGGATTCAAATTGTTTAATTTAATTCTTTTGATAGTTATGTTATAGATATTTCCATTATTAGGATGTCCCACTAGGTAGAACTAATTCATACGTACCTACGATTAAAGCAGCAACCCTCGCTCTATTTCCCATGCGTAGGTCTACATCCCATTTCTTCAGTTTTCTACTATCCTTAAGATCCTGTATATTCTTATAGATGTGAGAACCACATGCAGTATCTAATACCCATGTAGACAAGTAGAAAAAAGAATATCTATAACATAAATATCTGAAGAGATAGCCCGGTATCCTTCCTTTTCTTTTTTAGATCATTCAGGAAGAGTTTGCAATTCCTTTTCCAATGACCAGGTTCATTGGAGAACTAGAAGACTCCATCCTTTAGAGGCTTTGCCTTTTAGGCGTGGACTTGTTTCAGATTTGTTTTTCCTTTGGGTCTTACTAGTAAAGCCTTTACCCTTTCCAATGCTCTTGCCTTTCCTTTTTATGCTTGAGAACAATTCTCAAGTTCCTGAACCATTCAAGAAAATTTGTTCCATTAAGTTTGTCCTTCTAAAGGACCAATTGCAGCGATAGTGTAGATACCATTCTCCCCCTTTTTGATGATGACAAAACCTTAATTTTGAAATTTTGGAAAATTAATGACATCATTATAAACTCATAAAGCAACATGATAAAATCACAATCATAATTCATAATCCATAAAGTCATAAGCATCATTTGTTAGCATAATCCATAACATCACAAAATCCTAACATAAGAAACCATAACAACATAATCCATAACAAGCCAAATCATAACATAATGAGAAAGAAACATAAAGCCTCTAAAACTCAGAATACTCCTCCCCCTTTTTGTCATCACTCAAAGAGGGTAAAAGGGAGATGAAGGTGGAAGGTCAGGAGAGATGAATGGATGAGGAACAGAGGTCTCGGGTGGAGGTGCTTGAACATGATCCAAAGGCTGAGCAGAAGCAGAAAAGTCAATCTGGGCAAACAATCGATCAGAAGATGAAGGCTCAGACCCTGGTGGTGGTGCTAGCTGAGGTGTCTGGCTTCCTCTGATATAATGCTCAAGAGACCCAACTCTACTATCCCATCCCTGAACAGAGTGAGATAAAGATTCCAACTCACCTGATACAGAAACTTGGAATGAGTCAAAAGACTGAGCCAAGGTTGCAACAGCTACATCTAAGGATGACTGAAACATAGACTGAATAGGCTCTGAGTCTCAGTGATTGAGCTTTATTTGTATTAGTTTTCTACTTGAAATTTTAGAGTCTTAGAGTCAATTTTAGCCCATACATGACCTTTTTGTGCTTAAATGTAGATTAGGAGTTATTGATTTGGATTAATGTGATTTTGGGCACCTATGTAATGAATAACGATTTATTGTGCCTAAATTGCATCATGAGCAAATGATACTACCCATATTTGCTATTCTATTTCAGGAACTCCTTGCAAAAGGCAGGGGAAGCAGCTCTGGATAATTTCACCGCGGCACATTTCAACATTCGCTGTAGCTAAAGTTCAAGAAGTCAGGCAGAGGACTCTCGGGTTAGGTTCGCCGTGACGAACCATGATATTCTCCACAGCGAATATTGCACAGAACCTCAATTTTGCCTCAGAAGGAAAATAACCCGACCCGGCTTGATGGATCCGACCCATGACGGTTTCTAATGCTAAATTAGGTCATTTTCGACCAGAGAAGGGAGGAGGCAGAGGAAGCAAGGCAGAACACACACACACACACACACACTCATTTTTCTCTCATCTACACACTCTCCAAATCCTACCTTCATCCATTACCTTCACCATTCACCCATTCATCATACTTCATGCATCCATTCATCTGCTGTCTCTACCATCCATGAGGAGCTGAGCATCTCCAACCTCTTGAAGATGGAGTGAGCCGAAGTTTGAAGTGCCGAAAGGGGAGTATTTACTTTCAATGTGTATTTACATTATGGATTGCTTAGAATCCGAGTTGAACTTTGTGATTTGTATGTAAATACTTGATCTCGGTTGAGCCAAACTTGAATTATTGTGTATTGAGTTGTTTTGTGATTGACAAAGTGAAATGGAGTTCATTTTGCTTATTCAATGAAGTCTTGTTG
>JANTPZ010094140.1:0-19399 GCA_025593235.1 Vachellia pachyceras
GTGGCGCCGAGGGCGGATGTGGTGGTGGCGAGAGATGGGAGTGGGGGCTATAAGACCATAACGGAGGGGGTGGAGGCGGCGAGTAAGTTGAGTGGCGGCGGAGGGAGGAGGGTGGTGGTGCACGTAAAAGCGGGTGTGTATGAAGAGAACGTTGTGATTAAGAGGACAATGAAAAACTTGATGATCGTTGGAGATGGGATTGGTGTTACCGTTGTTACGGGCAGCAAGAATGCTGAAGAAACCACCACTTTCCGTTCTGCTACTTTTGGTAAGACTGGTTATATACTCTGAATCCTTTCGTTATGCATAACACAAACACACACACTCAAAATGGTCACTGTTAAGTTTTATTGTTACTCCAATGGAACACTAACAGGCTTAATTAATACTTATTATAGATGAATCGTTTCAAGTAAAATTATCTCATTGGAATTAGTCTGCACTGTGTACTAAATTTTATAGTTATGATAAAAATATTAAAAATTATCATAGAAATCCTATATAAAAATTCAAAATGTATAAACTAAATCCAGACCATTATTCCAACACAAGATGCTCCTAATAGCAGCGAAAAATATAAATCCTTAAAAATGTTAGAATTTAATCATAATAAATTGATCTTTCACCGAAAGAATAGGTTTAAATTTTATATTTGTTATTGAATTTGGGTTATTTTGGTAAAAAAAAATTGGGCTATATATATTTAGGCAAAAAAAGATTATATTAAGAAACAGATTAGCCCTGATAGGCCGGTACAAAAGAAATTCATGTAAAATATTTGAGCAACCATCTAGTTGTGATCATCACCTGGTCCCACAATGAAGAATGACACCAGAAAGAAGTGCACCTTTTGGGCAACATAAATCATCCAAATTTCGTCAAAGCAAGAGACTTTTCTAACCTTTTATCAACTGAAACAAACAGGTGGATAAGAAAATATTTGATATTTCGACGTAGGAAAAAGAAAATCTATTGTTGGTTTTCATGAACTCACTGAAGAAAATCTCTTTGATCTGTTATATAGCTGTTTCTGGAGACAACTTCATCGCCCGAGATATAACCTTCGAGAACACCGCCGGGCCTGGGAGCCACCAGGCGGTGGCCTTTCGCTCCGGCGCCGACCACTCTGTGTTCTACCGGTGCAGCTTCGTGGGCTACCAAGACACTTTGTACGTCTACTCACAGCGCCAATTCTACCGTGACTGCGATGTCTACGGCACAGTTGACTTCATCTTCGGCGACGCCGTCGCTATCCTTCAGAACTGCAACATCTACGTGAGAAGGCCGATGAGCAACCAGCAGAATACGGTGACGGCGCAGGCGAGATCCGACCCAAACGAGAATACCGGCATCATTCTCCATGGCTGCCGCATAACTGCGTCTTCAGACATGAGGTCTGTGCAGAGCTCGTTTAAGACCTTTCTCGGCCGGCCGTGGAAGGAGTACTCGAGGACGGTGGTGATGAAGAGCAACCTCGATGGTGGGCTGATCAACCCGGCGGGGTGGATGCCGTGGAGTGGCGACTTCCCTCTAAAGACTCTATATTACGGCGAATATATGAACACAGGAAGTGGAGCCGCCACTGGTGGGAGGGTGAAATGGCCAGGGTTTCACGTGATCACGAGTCCGTTGGAGGCCGGAAAGTTCACAGTAGGGAATTTTCTAGCCGGAGAGTCATGGATTGCCGGCACCGGCGTACCATTTGACGCAGGGTTGTGAGGGAAAGATGAGGGTGGTAGTGGTTATTGTAGGGAAAAAAAGGAGGGAAAGAGAGGATAGTGACTGCGTGTATGTAGAGGAGAAGAAAGGGGGGAAATTGTCACGTAGTGATCTCAGACTTCTGTGTGATATTAGGGTTTCGTTGTATATACGGTACAGAGACACATGGTTGCTGTACTTTCTTCGGGTGTTTCATGGTCTTTATTGTGTACGGAGTGAGCCTGTTAAATAAATCAGTCAAACAAGGCAGGAAGATATATATATATATATATATATGATAGGAACATATGTGGTAAACTTTGTTTGTGGAAAAGTGACCCTTAAATATAAAAAAGGAAAATATGAGAGGAATATATGAAATTAATAATAATCCACTGTATATTCTCTCATGTCTCAGCTTTCATAATCATACAGCCCGGTTTCCTAGTCTTGTGCAGTTGAGCCTAAACTGTCCAGTAGTCTTCTTCTCCTGAAGATAGCGCATCTGCTTTCGTTTCATGTGGTTTTAATATTTACATATATCTATATATATACATATATGTATGAATGTATATGCATAGGCCGACCTACATAGGTTCCACCGGATGTAGCCACATCCCCTGACTTCCAGAAAATTAGGTATATATTAATACTATGTAATTTATTTTAAACCCATGTATTTGCTAATTTTTGAACCCACTAAATTTTTGCTCAAATTCTTTTCAACAGATATTAAGAATAAATCTCATTTATCTTCTCAAAAAATAATTTGCACCCCTGAGTTAGGGTCCTGGATTCACCACTATATGTATAAAAAGATATATTAAGATACATATAATAATATATGTATTTTTAAGAAGAATCTTATATGTAGATCTAAACATTTTTTAAAAAAATTCATTTCTATGTTTAAACGCTACTATTCTTTTCCAAGTTCATGTCCTCCTACAAGATCTTTCACCCTCAAAGTAGTTAATATTATTAAGCTAGCGGACACGAGGAAGGGTTTAAATAATTATGTTATCTGAGTTTGACTAAATATGCGATGAATAAGTTGATCAAGTTAGTTACCGTGCATAAATCAATTAGTATTATAGGAGGAGAAGTGTTTAAGCCAAGATTAATTAATTTGTTCTAGAAACTAAATAGAGGCAATATGGGATGCTAATGATCTAATTATGATTAGTGCGTTGGTGGTCCTTTGATTTGATGTTAACGACAATCAAATTGGCAAGTCAAGTCACTTCTGTCATTTGCAGTGGCCAGCTGCATCCTGCAAGCGACTTGTGAATACTGAATAGAACCCCTCTGGCTCAGAATTACCAAAGGATTATTACAGGAAAGAATTGAATGTAGTTGAGTGGTTATGACTTATCATCAGATTAGATGTTTTGAGTTGAGAGCTGCATGACCCACCTTTTATGTCCAATGGTCCTCTTTTTTGCTGCATTAACTTCTTCCATTAGCTATGCATTGTATTTTTTTAAGTATAGTTATCATTCTATTAATAGCAATCCAGTATAAAACACCTTTTCCAATAGGGATTTAAACCCTGATTCACCCTGTTACGAGGGACTAACCCCCTACTAGATTCAGCGCTCATTGGTTATAATTATCCATTGCATTTCATTATTTCAATGACAAAAAAAGAAACATAAAATTCATATCCGTTTCATGAGAATATTAAGTTGGAAGAAGTTCGAAACAGGAGGTTGTGATTGCGTGGGCTAGGATTATTCTCATATTTACGCTTTTATATTTAACTCAAAATCTGGCTGTTCTCAATAGTCTTGGTCATCAGGCCACAACTTTGCCCAAAAAGAAAAAAAATCGCTCGAAATATTGATATATGTCAAGAATAATAATAATAATGATAATTATCTTATTTTCGTGAACATGATTCTCAGGTTACTTTTGTGGGAGATAAATTTGAGCCAGCTTTAGCTGTATGAATCATGTAATGAAAGTGGGAGCTGATCGCCCGGTGAATTCTTGCATCTTTGAAAGTTTCAATGCAACCTCCACCTAGTCACATAATTAAACTTTGCGCTCAGTCAAGTGCAATGACGAATTTTAATCAAAATTTCAAGTCTATAGGCGAATGGTTTTGATCCAGTCCTTCACAACAGAAAAGAGACAACCTTGTAAGAGGAGGAACAAGTTACTAAAAAAGGAAAGGTAAAAAAATCTTACCAGCGGGGCAAGTGCTTCCTGTGAAAGTCTCCCAGTTTTTGATGAATCCTTCTCATATTGCTCAATGTACAGGCGAATAGTAGCACCTACTGATCCAGTTCCAGACAGGCGGAAAACCTATTTACATTTGAAAACGGGAAAGGATTAAAGTAAGCTTCATAATAATGAGAGGCGAAGGAAAATTATAAATTCTTGCTGATTTTGTATTATAGATAATATAGATTCCATGCAAGTGTAGGTGAATTGAAAATAAATTCAAGCCGACATTCACAACAACTCGTCTATCACGGACAACTCTGGAAGTCCACTTGATGTTGATTCTCCCAAAACGCTAAGAAATATTTCAGAAGTAAACTTACCAATCGTGACTCATCCTCAAACAAATATCGAATGCCCTGATGTGATGATATGGAACCATCAACAGGATCTTTGTATTCAAATTCATCAGCACGGGCAACATTTGATACATCCGACCTTACTTCCTTAATTATCCTAAAGACGCAGAGAATGAGATTAGTCAGACTACAATTTTTCAATGATTAATTTCAAAGTCACCCATGAATGTATAGGTAAATAGCACAGACTCATTAGAATTTCCATCAAATATCTTATGTCCTACCTAACTCCCAAGTCTCAACAAACCTGATATTTTATTGCCACAACAAATGTATACTTAGAGATTGACAAAGGAACTTTCCTTATAGAAAGAAATACACAATGCACATTGCATAATGAGAAATGAGAAGTATTTTGATAGCAAGCAATTTCTTGCCTCAAGATTTTTTAATTTAACTCCTCCATACACAGTAATAAAAACTTGTCAATCTCTGAATCATTCAACTGAAGCTCTTTTATGAAGGCTTTGGTTTTTTTTTTTGATGAAATAAGTTTTCTATGGATTTAAGTGCCCATACTTCATACTTCATTGTAGTAGATAAATAAGATTCATGACTTAAAATCAGACAATTTTGAAGCACCAATAAGATTAGATAACAAAGAGCAGTTTTCTAAGAACATCGTATCATGCTAAGATATATGAATCAGCAGTAACTTACAACATATGAAAATATTTCAGATAAAAATAAATTTTAGAAGGCAAAATATTATGGACCAAAAAAATAAGTAACATACTGATTAACTTCAGAAAGGGACGACTGCAGTTTGACCAAATGTGCCATCACTTCCTTTGCTGCACCTGCATCCACTTTCTTGAAAAAAAAAAGATCAAAGAACAGATTAAATCATATGTCAGATGGATAACAAAAAAGGATAACAAATGCAATTGTAGCATACTTCATAATCATATCTAGTATAATAATGACGCCCATAGGTAGCCCAATGCTTGCGAACTATGTCTTCAACTGTTACAAGCTTGTCTCCGTCAAGATTATCTTTATTTTTATAAGCGAGGATAGACAGCCAGGCCAAGACTGCCCAGATTCCATCTTTCTCACGAATATGGTCCGAACCTATTTACAAACCAAATGAAATTATTATGCAATAGATCGAGAGGTTTGAAAATTATGGGAAGTCATAGAATAGTCCAGTTAAGCCAAGTAGCCAACAGCGGATACTTGAACACAACCCAGTATCCATTAAATTACCAAAGAACTTCCAGCCTGTGGGAACCTGGCTTAGAAGAAGAAATATACAATTATAATTGGTTATAAGGCCCAAAAAAATGTCCGTCTATTTACCCCAAACAAACATGCATATACCAATTTCAAGCTTGGAGTGACAGAATACCTCAAAAAATGTCAGCTTCACGTGTAGGGCTACAACATCCAGGGCAGCAGAGGTTGGCATACTCCTATAGAACATATAGCCCAAAATGTTAAACATGTAAATAAAGCAAAAATTTTGGCCAACATTACCAATATTGAGAGTATTGTAGCATAAACTATAATTTCAACAAATTCACTCGGCACTAATTTTAAGTAATCAACGTCAAGTTACTAGAAGTACATTCAGATCCAGCAATTGTCACTAATAGTTATTCAACGCAGTTCTTAAGGAACTTTCATCCATTTGACTACCCTAAATATGCATTGTTATACCCACTAAAACGATGTTAGTTCTTAAGGAGTTTCTTTCCAAAGGTTTGCTAGCGTGCTAAATCAATAAAGCCTTGGCTTCTTATTTATAAATTATACATGCCATTTTTCCATTAAGAACTTGAAATATCAGAATCCACCTAGTAATTTAGCAACTTCCAATTAGTTACTACAGAATCCATTAGAATACAAAATTTTAAATCCTGCGAATACACACATTCTACAAGAGCACATATGGAATGTACTTACAAGCATATTCAAATAGAAGGAGTGTGTGTGTGTGTGACAGAGAGAGAGAGAGAGAGAGAGAGATGAACCAAAAACTACCTGGCAACACCTTTTAAGCCACCAGAAAAGTAGGGTATAACCTCAACAGAATTTGCAGCAATGATGGCCACTGAATCTGACGGAGTAACAAAAAACCTAACCAACCAAAAATAGGTACATGACTTAAATTACAGGTTGAAATATAAGATCCCAATATATGATTAACCAAGGTCACTAATGCCCACCTTTTACCAAGTATCATGTTACGATCTGCATCACCATCAGCAGCAGCACCAAACTCTGGGGGCTCACCTTGTGGATCTGATGTTCCCAAGGAAATGGATTGTTATTTCTATTCACATGTCATAAAAAAACCATATCATTTTTCCTTTAAAAAGAATAAGAAAGTTAGACATATGAAAATTATAGACAGATAACTCACGTCAGCTCCAACTCTCTCACGTATAACAGCAGATACAGCAGGAGTTGAAAGCAAACCATTCTGACCAACCCAAACACGTCTTACTCCATTTGCTGCTGACATTTTAATAATGATCTACAAATTCATTCAAATCATTAGTAATTCACTAAATGATATTGACATTAATAAGTTAGAATTCAATACTGAAGTAATAGACCCATGAAGTTTAGATAGCAAGAGATGAATCTAATGCACTCCACTGAGTATATTAGGAAATTAGAGCGCATGTATAGCTAAAAGTACCTGAATAGCTTCCTTTGAAAAATAACGACCGTTTCCAGATACAACCAGCGTAGTAGCACCTGCATATTTGCATGCAACACACAGAATACTTAAAACATGCAATGGAAAAGTAGCACTAAACAAAATATCTTAAGCCGCACAATATATTAAAAAAACCAGAAAGTGTAAACTTAGTCACTTTTTTCCATATAGAGATTCATCACTATCAGTTAGGTGAAACAATTTGGTTTACAATCTCAATAATTGAAAAAGAGCATCCAATGCCATAGAGCAACAAAGCTTATACATGTTTTTCTTTAATACGGTATTGTGAAGGCAACATACAAATGGGGTGAAGCAAAAATCAAGGCTTATAACTCTCATATATTTGACTGATGTCATAAAATCTTGCATCAGAAGGAAATAACATAGGCCTATTACAAGTTACAAGGGAAATAAAACACGCTCTTGATTGAATATGAGGCCACCTCTAACTTTTTCTGCTGTTAACATCATCAGCAGCCAGCTACCACATCGAATCCGTACGATCGCATAGAGAACCGAATGATAAGATTTCAAATCTAAAAACGGTCTATCAAATTCAACTCTCAAAACAAGAGAAACTAAGGTGGAAATCCATGGAACGACCAAAAGAAAAAAGCAATGAAATGGTAAAAAAATAGAAGGTCAAATCGAAGAAGAGGTCGGATCAGAAACAGCAGAAAGAGTGGCGCGGGAAATGGAGAATCAGAGAAAATATAAGAAGAGAAAAGTGGAAGGAGACCTTCTTACAGAGACCAGAGGTAACAGGCTTCTGGCCATCGATAGACTTGGTGTCTACACGAGAAACCTTGAAGCGCAGCATGGCTTGCAGAGCAACAAGAATTGCAGAAGCTCAGATTAAAGAGACGAAAAAATGAAAGAGGTGTGGTATTTATGGTGGAGAGGGAAGAGAGTGAGGACAAGTGTAAGTTGTATGGGTCGCGTTGCAGCAAGAGAGCATAGAGCACGAGAAACGGTGAGTGACAGGATGACGCTTGTGAGACCAGGAGAATTCTAAAATTGTTGCGCACGTCTTCGACACTTTGCGTGCCTTTGCTTTGGTTTCCGAGTGTTTTCTTCCTTATGACAGCATTCGAGCCTAAACCTTCAGGCATTTTTAAGGAATTCACCAGGTGAAATTTTGTTGATCTATATTTTTCAGCACACCAAAGTGCCCACAACCAAAAAATAAAAAACAGAAAACTGCCTAACGTATTTTTGAAAGTGATTGTATTAACATAAGAAACAAGATGTACAAATGCAACTTCATAAAAATGTTGATATATTAATATTTGTGAAACATGCGGCTTAATATTTGACATTGATGGATTAATAGTTGTGGAACATGCGACCAGTTGAATTTTCCATCTGATCTGCTCGTGAGAAATTGATTATTATCGTAAAAGGCCACTTCCTCTCATCCATGGATTTTTCTCCCCTGAATTGATTTGCCAAGATGCAGAGGATAAATGGATTTTGATTCTTTGCTGGCGAAGTGACATCACATTATACGCACTGGTTTCAGACATCACACGATGCCTTTTTCTTTTCTACAATCTCAAGTCTCAACCTTTGTTTTTCAACCCAGAAATATAACATTGAAGCGGGTGCCACAACAACATTCACTGTTTTCCTTTTAACAGCATCAAACTGAACTAAGTTTGAGGGCCATGAACAACTCCTTTTCCTGGGTCAGATTTCCTATAACCCCGGGCCGTAGGGTCAAGTAAACGAGCTCACTGAATAGCACGATGAATCTTATAATCTCACTGAATAGTCTATGTTTTAAAGTAGCAATGAAAGTCTTACAATGGGTTTCCCCCCGAGTCCTTAAGTTTTGCAGCCATGGCCAACTTATGGAGAGAGGAAGAATAAACAAGAAAGGGAAGAATTCAAGGCCCTCATGTTCCGTCTTGCTGGTAAAAAGAAAAGGGAATGAACGAAAAAAATGCACATTAACTTAACAGAGGATTTATCTATGCTTCTGTAGCATAGCTTTCACCGTTGATGTGTTTTGTGAAAAACGAAACCTGAGATTGCAGATCATTCATTGGGCTTGTTTGGAACTTTTCCAAAAGCCAAACGTTTCCACAAAACGAGATAATCTGAGGAGGAAGAGGCCATAAATGGTTTCGCCATTTAGGAGGCGAGATTTGAGATTCTTGGGAGATGAGAGGGGGTAAGTGGATGTCGGAGAGGAGGAGGAAGAGATGTCATCCGCTAAGGACATGGGAATGGGCGAAACATTGGATCTTGTGGAGATGGAGATGGGTTTCGGACAGTGGAGAGGGAAGAAAGAAGGTGATGGTGATAAGAGGGGCGTGGATTTGAATTTGGAGGGTACGAGCCATTGGGGGTTTCTGAGAATGGAGGAGAGAGATAAACTAGTATCCATTTTCTGCTTTGTCTCGGAATTGAGGCGAGTGAAGAGCCTGCTAGTCTGTGAAGTTCACTATGTTACGTAAAAGTGTTTCGGTAAGCGTATATATTGAGGAAAATGGTAAAACAAACAGAGCCTATCCATTTTCTGCTTTGTCTCAGAATTGAGACGAGTGAAGAGCCTGCTAGTCTGTGAAGTTCACTATGTTACATGCGTGTGCTGTTGACTAGTGACGGGGGAAGCGTCACTCCCTGCATCAGGATGAGAACAAAATTTTTTTTCTGTTTCCCGCCCAGTATCTGAAGCTTCATCCCGACTAATTCAGACCCGCCCGCATCACGCACCTGTAAATGGTTGGTGCGTCTCCCAACGATGATTACTGCATACATAAAGACTCAAATTCTTCAACCTTCAATTGGCTTCCTTTGTTGTACGTCTTCATTACTTCCTTAAAACGTTCCACTTCATCATATATCAATCCAAGGGATCCAACCTCTGTATTATCTTTGTGAAATTGACTACACCGGTTAGGCTATTAAAAATTGATGGTTTTGTGTTGCTTATTATTCTCTGCAATTCATGAGTCAAAGTCATTGCAAAACATTTCACTATTTCACGTGACCACATTTTTCACTTGTCACATTCAGATGAACATAATCAGATTTACCTAACAAAAGTAAATCCTTAAAAGATCGACATCTTAAAAGCTAGGGTAGAGAACCCAAAGGGTAGAGGAAGATATTATGGAGTGGAATTTCTTAATTAACAATCTAACTAATGATTTGATTTTTTATCAAATCTCAATAATATCGTGTGATTTATATTTAAAAAGATTTATAAGATGCGCTCAAGTGTAGTTTAAGTATTGGAGAATTTAAATATGGAAAAGGATTTATAACAAGAATTCTACTAATTTCCCGGCATTATTTACATAAAGAATTAAGAGATATTAAGCAGAAGGAAAAAAAGAAGAAGAATGAGTTGCTATTAACTTGATCTTCTCCAACCCACAGCTGATCCCTCTCATCATCTACACAAGGGGAAACAATAACAACAAAATCAATACAGCCCCAATCTCCCTCTCTCCCGAGAGAGAAGCCTAAGCTTCATGCATGGGACGTTTTCCGCGGTTGTCGACCTCTCGAGCGGCGGAGCTTGTTCCAGGTGTTGTTGCAGTGATGGTATAGTTACTACTTGAGTCTGAAGTCCGAGAATCAGAGTCAGCGCCAGAAGTACCAGCACCGGTAGAAAATGGAGGTCTGCGATGTCTTCTGTATCTGGAACCAGGCGCTCCTGGTTTAGTCGGCTCATCCATGTGGCCCGGCTTCTTCGACAGCATCACCACCACCCGCCGCATGCTTGGCCGGAGCCGAGGATCCCCTTGAACGCATAGCAGAGCCAGTTGTATGCACATTGCTACTTGATCTCCTACTGCTGAATCTGCCAAGGCAGGGTCAACCATTTCTAAGCTCCTCCCTTTCTTGTAAAGCTTGTATGACTGAAAAAAGGCAACAACATACTTGTTACTTGAGCAAAAGGCAAATCCTTTCAGCAACTAAAAAAAAAAAAAGCTAATTTTCATTTATTAAGGTGCCAATTTTCAAACCTGACGCTAAGGTTTGTTGGAATATATATTTTTTTTTTTTCGCTGGGGGAAGGGGGCAAATAGGTTTCTTTGAGAATACTCAAGATGCGATTAGTCAGGCTGTTGTTGAATTTTCTTTTCTCAAAGGCCTCATGGAGGCAAAGTCATAAACGCTACGCATGCATAAAGGGCGAAGTAATTAGGTTGGGTTTGAATTTTGGGGCTTAAAGTTCTTTCAGTGTTGGCGAATGAATGTCATGCGGTTATGACCCACAAGGAGCATAAATTAATCGGACAAAAAAAAAAACCTTAGTAAAACGGAAAGGTCAAAGAGCCTCCACCTAAAACCTCAGAAAGAAGCCATGACAATGGATGAATCAATCTTACCCAATCAAGGAGATCATTGGCATCCACCTCAAGGCTAAACATTGAGTTTCTTTGGCCACTTATCAGCTCCAGCACCAAAACCCCATAGCTAAACACATCTGCCTTCACGGATAAATGCCCATGCATCACATACTCTGGAGCCATATATCCACTGTATATTTCACAATTTAACAAGACACAGATCTAGTTAAATCGCATGACCATGCTAACTCCATTTTTAAAAGGGATAATGACAAATATAACAAAGTTAATGTCAGGGTGGAACCTTTCAACGACTTTCAGCATCGAAATTTGGGAATTTCATGAGGTCCTAATTTGCCATTCTCCCTTTTTTAAAATAGTTAATGAATCAATAAAGGATTTGATACTATTCTTAGATTGTCAATACCGAATCTTGGATTTACTTCTTATTATCAAAGTTTGGTGGAGTATTATAACAAAATTTGTTCCCGTCAAGCAGTATGTGGTGAAGAGATCAAAGTTGAAAAGCATACTTGGTGCCAGCCACCCGTGTATTGACGTGAGTTTGGTCCTCAGGAAAGAGACGAGCCATGCCAAAGTCTGCAATCTTTGGTATCCATTTGTCATCGAGCAAGATGTTACTGGCCTTGATGTCTCGGTGGATGATGCAGCTATGGGAGTCTTCATGAAGATAGAGTAAGCCCCTTGCTATGCCAGCGATTATGTCGAACCTCCTTTTCCAATCTAGCTGCTCTCTTTTGTGAGATTCTGCAATAAAAAAACATAACGTTTTCTATCAAACTCTGTCTTAAAAGCAACACAGAAGAACACAGTAGGGAAAGCACTAAATGTTGACTTGACCAACATAGACTCTGCAGGTCAATGATACAGAGGCAAGGTCCAACAATAGCACAGGAACACGTTAGAACTTCTATCCTATGCCATTAGCCCACAACTTTGTGCCTTGAGCCCCAAAGCACGAGAATTTTTTTTTTTTTTTGAAGTACGTTCCTTGCAGCAAGTACTTGCATGAGAAAATAAATTTTTTTCTTGAAATCAGTGCACCCCTTCAATTGCGAGGAAGGAACTCATACTTTGACAAGTTTATATTGACTCCTTAGCCAACCAACTAGCATATTATGTTACATATGCTTGAAAACTTCTCCCAGAAACAGATAGGTATACCTACCAAGTTTTGGTGTATCATGCATCTAAAGTTGTGCCTTTTGTGATTGTAATAATTTGCGGCCTTTCGCGAAATTTTGAGATCAATGAACCATAATCTTTGTCGGAATCACTTCCCATTGTAAAAGTAACAGTTATAGACATAACCATTATAGCTCTAAATTATTACCTAACAGATTAAGTGTGTGTTGGGTTGGGGGGGAATCCTGTTTCCTTCACTGAAAACGGAAATCCAAATGTAAACTAAGTGTTTGACCAAAGGAATAGTTAACCAACAGGAACATATGAATTTTGGGGGGGAAACAGAGAGAGAAATTGAAAAGGCCTTCTTCTAATTCGAGTCATACCTGATGTGCAAAGATCGGTCAAAAGGGGCGTTTTCACTTCAGGAGTTTCCAGGTAATACTATATCCAAAAGGTGCAGAAAGGGAAAGATGGATGGGAGGATGGATGGCGTAAGGGTTACCGTGTTGGCGGTGATAATGAAGTTAGACAATTAAATTCCAGGAGTCTGCACTAAAAGATACTGCTTTGAGTCTATGGGAAAAACCAAGGGAAAACGGAACTTGGTCCACCCTAATAGAGATTTCAAAGGTAAATTTCAAATCTCCATAGTCAGCTTGCCCAACAGAAAACGGGGATATAGAAGGGGCAAAACACCATTCATTTCATTGCTGGTGAAATCTCGACCCAGAAGTTAGCTTAATTAAGCAATAAGCGAGTAAGGCATTAAACTTAACTTATCTCATTTGAGGAGGTATAGAACAAGAAAATGAGAAAGAAGGATAGTACAAGAAAAGTTTGTATAAAAATGAATAACGGGTAAGATATCTGTGGGGCAAATTATATGTTTTACATTTCAAAATCTGAGAAGGAGGTGTGAGTTCTGTATTCACTTTCAAAAAAGATAAAATTTGAGAGGATTTCATTCATCTATGATTATTGAATTGAAGAAGGAACAGAAAAACTTACTGAATAGAAGTTTGTCGAGGCTCTCATGAGGAACATACTCATATACAAGTAGCTTCTCTGTGCCATGGACACAATAACCCAACAAATTCACCACATTCCGATGCTGCACACGAGCCAGCAACTTGGCCTCATTCATGAACTCTTTGTTCCCTTGATTTGAGCTTTGTGATAACTTCTTTACCGCAATCTCTCTCCCATCGTCCAACTTCCCCTGCAAGTGAAAAAGGGAAAGAAAACGAGGAAAGATCAACCCAGGAGTTAGTATGGCTCTCAGGATTTCGGTTACCAAGTAACCCCCCCGGGGGGAAAATCTCATTTTTCTTGAGACTTTTTGCCAAACATTAAAGTTTCAGGAATTGATCAGCGAATTCCTTGCATCCAATCTTGATTGGGGTGGAATTACACTTCCCAAAATTTCAAAATCGTCACACCCCTGAGTTTCAGAAACATGAAGGATTGAACCTTTCTCGGCCATTGCAAGACGAAGAAAGAATTCTTCCCGCTCAATTTCCTCTGTCCAGCTTTACGCAGCAACCAAACATAAACAACTAGCGAAAAACTGGTAGATCATACCTTGTATACAGGCCCAAAACCTCCCTCACCAAGCTTATGATGTGAATGAAAATTTTTGGTAGCTGCAAGTAATGTTTCATAGGTAAAGATCCTTTGCTCCTGGGCAGCAATTCTTTCTAACTCTTCTTCGTTGCTTTCATCTGATCAAACACAAGCAAACAAGAACAGTAAGATTATCCGAATCAAACGCCTAACAAACACAAGATGAAATGAAACCAAAAGCGAAGAAATTGGATTTTTGTTTGTCACCTTGACTAGAACCGAATTTGAAGGGTTTAATCAGATTATGAAGAAAACTGTGAGGTTTGGTCATGGTGCTTGTGGTTCCCAAAACCAGCCCATGAAACCGAAAAAAAAAAAACAGAGGGATCCCCCTAATCAGAGCGGGAATCACCGTGCACTCTGAAATTGATTTACCGGGGTAAAAATTAGAACTAGAGCAGAGAACGGGAAAAACTGGATACGAGGAGGAGGAGGAGGAGGAGGAGGATTTGTAACGTACAGAAAAGATGACAAATAAAATATGGAAATAAGAAATGGAAGCGTGTTTCTTGACCCAGTGACACTGCTTGACTTGGTGCCGATGCTTGACTTGGCGCCATGGGGACGCAGGGGGTGGGGAGCGATAAGAAAAGTCAAGGCTCATGATAATTCGCTTCCCATTAATCTCCCCGAGCAAATAAAGACGCAGCAGCAGCCTATTACTTCTCCCATCATCAACGCCAAATACTAATGCAAAACAGCGACCCTCCATGAAAGGTCCTTGTCGTCAACTCATCATTATGCGCGTTTGTGAACATTTTTTTAAAAAAGAATTTGTTAGTTTACACATTTCAATCTTTTCCAACCCCTTCTTTCAAAATACATTTTGAGCAAAAAAAATTTTTGACAGAATAAATGCTTTCTAAATATAATGTTTATGTCAAAATACATTTTGATAAAAACATAAATACATTCTACCAAAATTTAACATGTCAAAATACATTTTTCTAACGTTTTTTCAGACGTGCACATTGTTTAGAATGCTTATCCCCGGACCAATGAGCCATAAATCTTTTTTAAGTGGAACCATAGGCCATAATTCTTCTTTGTTTCATTTCTTCTCTTGTTAATGGTACTTTCTATGTGCTAATTAGGGCTGGGAATAAAGGTCAACCCGCCAATAAAGGCTACATTTCTTTTCTTTTAAATAAACTTTTTTCTTTAATTTTTTAATAAGAATGCATAGTCACATGATTTTCTTTCCCCTTTCACAAATAAATTTTCAATAATGACTTTTAAGTTTTCCAAAAAAAAATATAAGTATTAATGTTTTATTATAATTTTTAAAATATTATTATAAAAAGTTGAAATAAAAAAATAAAATATTTTATACTATTTTTAATGTATTAAGTATTATTTATACAAAAATAAATTTAATATTATTTTTTTATAAAAAATATTGAGATGAAAAAGGATAAAAAATAAAATAGATATTTTTTCTGAAAAAAAAGGAAAGAGTTGATGGACCAATGCGTCATAACCAGCGGTTTTGGCGGACGGTACCCACGGGCCAACGGTAAAAACCCAAGTCTAGTGCCTGCCGCTTTGCATCGTATTATAAATAATGCAATATCCTGCAGGATCATAGTTTATACTCCCTGGGAGGTGAAAAACTGAATAAAAGATTATGTTAAATCCATGAGTAAATTCTTTTAATTAAATCCCAATTACAATGGCTTTAAATTTCAATGGTATTTTGGTTGAGATGGTAACCTCATGGAACTAGTAACCTTGTTAAGTATCTATCCACTGGCCCGCAATATTTTCCTCCATAACCAACCGTACTATACTCTTACCAACCATTTTGAAAGAACTAAAGTTACTTTATAATTTGCAATTTAAAGTACCTGGTTTTAACCTCTCTCTTTTTTCCCCTCAATCTAGATGTTGATGGTCCTGTTCTCCTAACAGCTTATTGTTTGGATGGAAGGTTAAAAATAACTTTTACAAATTCTGAGGTAAAATCTAGGTTTTGGAGAATAGATTTTAGAAAATATCCTTTACAAATTTCGAGGTAAAACCTAGGTTTTGAAAAGTGATTTATGTTTGGGAAATTATTAGCTTTTACGGATTCCGAGGCAAAAAAGTATGTAGGAAAGAGGAAAGTATGAAATAGAAAGAAAGAAAAAGTATGAAAGAGAAAACCTAGGTTTCAAACTGAGGTTTTGTAACCAAAATAGCTTTTGGAAAAAAAATTTGCTTAGACAAAAACCTCGGTTTTGAGGTAAGACCTAGGTTTTGAAATAAAACCTAGATTCTAAAATTGGTTGTCAAACAAGCCCTAAATCGCCTCATTGGATGTGGGAAGCCAGTAGCAACCAAAGGATATTGGGTATGTTGATTCAGCTATAAACTCCGTAGCATAGATGGGCATAAGTGGTAATCAACGGGTTCAGCCACACCTCGTTATTATCAAAAAATTAGATATATATTAACACTATACAATTTATTTTGCATCCACTCATTTGCTAATTTTGAACCCACTAAATTTTTACTCAAATTTTTCTCGAAACATATTAATAATAAATTTCACTTAAACCCCTGAATTAGATCCTAATTCTGTCGCTGTTTCATAGAGTCCATCCGATGGTAGCCAAAATTTAGCAATCTTAAATGGGGCTTCACATCAGTTGCAACAGTGACCTTAAATCTGTTAACATTTACTCTATCGATTTAATTCAGGTTAACCCCTTTTGAGAAGGTTTAGAATATACTGCATTCGTTTGGCAAAGCGTTTGAACACCCCAGAAGCACATTCAACAGTATTTTTCTGTAAAACGAGATAATCTCATTCACATATTTACCTCATAAATGGTAAAAGTACTTTTCCACCGTTTTCTCAAACGAACCCACTGACTTTTCGGCTTAGTTTTCTCATAGCATGACTAAATCTAATTGCATCTTTCACCATCCCCACCCTTAGGGCAAGGGGTGGATAATGATGGAGTTTAACTTATAGTTTGTGCAAGCCCTTATTTTGGATTAATTTAGGTATTTATTCAGAAAAAAATCATTTAAAGTTTAGAGAAAATCAAATAATTAAAATCAACATGTGTTGGTCCTCATGAAATTAGTTTTGGTGGCTTCAGTAATATAGGTTTTGAATTCAGGTACATTTGAACCAAAAAAATGTTTTGAAGGGTTATATACAATTGAACTCAATAATACTCAAATTTAACTTACTCAACAATTAAAGTGCTTATTTAATCCCAGTAGCATAGTGGATAAAACACAAGTTCTCATGCTCACAAATTAATGTATTTTTGTATTTCAAAATTATAAATACTGATATAAAATTATTCACATAACATATGGGTTTCATTTCGGCCTTTGTTTGCCAGCGTTGCCTTTTCTTTTTTCCCCAGTGAAGTCCAGTGAGCAAGATGGTGACGAAACCGCATCCTCTTGTAGGCATGGCCGCGAGGCTTCTTCTCCAGATATCCATGAATACTTGGGGTTCATCGTATATTGTGGAGCTAGAGATCCATGAACTTTACCCACAGGACTCACGAGTTGCTCTTGATTTCACGCCTGGGATGTGCGACGATGAAGAAGTCGAGAAACAGCATAGATCTCTATCTTGGCATAAGGAATATAGATATCTACATCTGGAGAAAAGAATCCAGAGGAAGACGTTCATAGAGGGAGGAGAAAACGATAATGAAGGTAGGGAGTAAGCGGAGAAGGGGTGGAGAGGGAGAAAACATTGCCTTTGGTTGGTGATGGTGGTGGTGCCGTTGGAGGTGGCGGTTGCCAATGGAGGAGGGAGGTGGAGAAAATTAGGGGGAAACAAAAGTGGCTGGAGGGTAAATAAGACTTATGAAGTTTGCAATGAATGAAAATGGGGATTAATAGGGAAGGTATGAATGGGTATTACCAATTTTTTGGTAATCATCGTTACCATGATAGATCTAATTGCCAAACTAAAGACCAACCAATCATACTTTTTTTTTTTTGGTAATGCAATCTTAATTACCATTGCAGGAATTAAGACCTATGTACATTTGAGCAGGTTCAATTGCACCCTATGACCTTCAGAAAATTACATATATCAATACTATATGATTTATTTTGTACCCACTTATTTATTAATTTTATATCCACTAATTTTTTACTTAAATTCTTTTTAAAAAATGTTAAATATAAATTTCACTTTGTCTTAAACCCACTTATTCTAAACACGTTAACCATGGTCCCCCGGTAACTGAAGGACTCTTCATCTAATTAAAGCCGGTAACTGAATAAGTTTATGTTTTTTTATAAAAAACAACTTATTGAAAACAAACACCGAACAATTTTTTTTATTTTCTTATTTTTAAAAGTGGAAGCAAACAACTCCTAAAATTACGCTGTTAATAAAAAATACAAAATAGAAGTGTCAATTATCGGAAGTTAGTATTCTAAAAACAGCCAAAAAAAATCCCGAACACAGTCAACGCACTCATTAAAGAACATCAAGAATGGTGCTGGCTATCCAATAAATGCTGACAAAAAATTTAAAAATTTGACTTTTATTCATGGCCTAAAAGGGATACTACTTTGTCCATAAACTAGTAACTATTTTGAAGAAAATAAAATGTTAAATAAATTATTTAATTATAGTATAAAATATTTATATGTATAATTAAATTATATATCAGTTTATAAGTTAGATAAATTAATTTAAAAAATATAAATATATTAATTAATTAGTTTTTGTAATTTCTAAACACAATCAACCCAATTTTAAAGAATGAGACAGCAACGAATAAAAACATCAACGAGATTTCACAAATACGATGTTTCAACAGTTCTTGTAAGGCGCGTGTCTCATTTGTACAACGACGCGAAGCTTCCAGGCCCTGCCTTCTCACTCCACACAAAATGTCAAAGCAAACCACAGCGCCATCCAAAAAAGCGTCTCGAATAAATTCTTTAAAAAAATATTTAATTCATGGGTAGCAATGTGGCATGACAGCTCGTTTGATATTTTACGTCAGGCTTTTTTAAATGATTTTAATAATTACCATTCAATATTTAATTCATTATTTTGTTGGTATTCCCATAGTTGTGCTTTATATACAAAACCATGTTAACTTGCGTTCTAACCAAACAACTTCACCACATTGGGACAGCGACAAAGAAAAATGGGCCAAAACAAGGTGAGCCCACCTTTGTTTTTCCGTAATTAAGTGGGCCAGGCCCATACAAAGAAAGATGGGCCGATATGGTGACCCGAAGGGATGTTTCATTTTGCTCCCACAGGAGGAGGGATATCAGCTCAGCCATAATGTCAAGCAAACTAGAATGAAAGAACTTGCAGAGAAAACCCACGTGCTCAAGACCATATGTCTTTCCTATAATTTGTATTTTCTTAG
>JANTPZ010094142.1:0-12396 GCA_025593235.1 Vachellia pachyceras
AGGCCTGGTCTGAAGAAGCTTTTTGACATTGACTTGCGTATGTTGTTCTTACCTTAGTTGTACCTGCAATTGTTGGTAGCAGTTGGCTAGGAATGATTTGATGTTGCTGCTGCTTATTACAACCTTTTGCTTGGTTGATGTTTGGTAATTATGTAGGTATATCGTAGAACTTTAAGTTTCTTTCATTCAAAGGAAATGTATAAGTGGACACATATAGGTTGATCATATTAAGTAATCAAAATTTCTTTAAATTGCATGGCTTCGCATTTTCATTTTTCTTTTATATAAGATATAGAGTATTTAGACTTCAATAAGAGAAGGGAATGTAGCTACCTAATATGTTTTCTTGGGGGATAGGAACGATGAGAATTAACTATGACAAATTAATATTGGAAAAGCTCATGACATATTTAAATATTTTGGCAGCTTTGAACATAGTGGTAAGCACATTCACAAAGGAGAAAAAAGATTAAAGCCCTGTTTGCCTTAACATTAAACAATCACGTTCACATCAGTTTTACCTGGTACTCTAATATGCTCGATTCTTCTTTCCAGGAAACCTGAAGCTTATTGCAGAGTATTTTCAGAGAAGTGAAACTTTTGGTGGTCCATCTAGGGATTGGATGGGAATATATGAAGAATGTTCAACGTAAGTTATAATCTCTGAAATTCATGATTATTGAGGTTTTCTGTTGTAGTCAGTCACCTGGGCTAAGTTCTAGTGGTTGTGTGGGTGGTCAGTTTAAGCAGATGTTAAACCTAATGTTCTTGGTAAAAGAAATATTTTTGGAGCAATTTGCTTCACCCTTCATGACATTTAGGATATGTTGAATCGAAAAGAATGTAGAGACATGAAGGGGACAAGAATGTTAGTTTAAACACTTTATTTGATATATGACGGAGATTTGGTGGTATGGGTACTAATTCCCACATTGAATAGCATGAGATATTCTTTCACATACTAGTAAAATGCCTTGCTTATGTCATGTTTCAGGATTTTGTATCAAGAAATTGATTACATAAATGAAGGAAGGAATGCTGATAAGTTCCGCCGAGATTTTCGAAACATAAAGTGGGTTCGCGTACCTGTATGTTTCTTTCCAGAACACTAAAATCTATTATGCATTGATAGTTTCAGTTTTCTCACATAATTTTGACCGTCCTATTATATTCATTCTCTCTTACAGAATATATTGAACTTGTTAAATTAAGAATTGAATCGTCAATTCTAACCTTACATTGATCCTTTTTTTTGGCCTTTGCAGTTAGTTTATTGGGATTATACTGCAAAAAAAGTGTTGACCTTGGAGTATGTACCAGGTTTTCATCTGGACTGATTCTTATATCTTAATTCCCTTTATTATTGGGATAATAACATTGAAGTAGCATAGAAAGAATCTAAATACTATAAAAGAAGTCCTTTGAAATGCACAAGTAACTCCCAGGTCCCTTATGTGTAAATAAGTTTTCACTCTCAATTACCAAAATACTCTCATCTAAAACAAGTACCTGTATCAAGTAATTTTCCCTTTTTGTTTACCAATGGAACCTAATAATACTAAGTTGAACAAATTATATGTCATTGTTTTATTGAACTTAATTTCTTAACCAATTTTACTCCTGGGTTAGGTGTCAAAATAAATCAGGTCGATGTGCTAACATCAAGAGGTTATGATCGAATGAAGATCTCATCACGTGCTATTGAAGCATACTTGATACAGGTTTGATTTGAATATGATTACTTTTCTGTTGCTGAGGATGGAAAAAGGCACTTTTATTCGTATTATCCTTTTATCCCACCCCCTTTTTGTTTAAACAACAATATATGGTACCTTGTTAATAGGAATGAAGATTTATTGAGTGACAATATGTCTTGTTTTGCTTAAGATTTATTGAGTGACAATGTGTCTTATTTTGCTTGTCATACAGATACTGAAAACAGGATTCTTTCATGCTGATCCTCATCCTGGAAACCTTGCTGTCGATCTGGATGAAGCACTTATTTATTATGACTTTGGCATGATGGGTGATATCAAATCATTCACCCGAGAGAGGCTGCTTGAACTTTTTTATTCTGTTTATGAGAAGGATGCTAAGAAGGTCTAGCTTTCTGCTGTCTGTCATGGATCACTTAAAATTTTATATTACCTCATTCTAACAAGCTACTGTCATATGTTACTTTGAAATCCTATTTGGGATAAATTTTTTTTCCCCTCTGTCTTCGTCTAGTGTCTTACAAAATGATTCTTAGTTTGGTCCAAAACCAAGAGCTTAATAATAAAGAAATTAAAATATTTATCTATTTTTCTGAACCGCTAATGAGTCTATTAATGTGTTAAAACATATCATATCTCGATGAATCCTTTTGATTGAATGTGGGTGAAAAATATCTTGGCGATAGATATCTTATCACCTATACTAGAATGAGGTAATGTGTACAGCAATAATTTAGCAGAGTTTATTTCTTGGCAGAATTTATTCACTTTTCAAGCAGAGTTTATGGTAGTGGCCAATTTAAGTGTCACATTAATTTAGGGGTTGTGGGTATCAGTGATAAGTCAAGTATCTTATTTCAGTATGTTTTATTATTTTAATTAAACATGTTGAGGTCTGTTATGCCACGTTCAGAGTCAGATTGCTACTGGTCCATATATTTTAGGGGGTCTGGTGATTGTAAAAGGTATCTTGAGTCATCATCAGAATTTCATTGTTTTTGGGGATATTCTTCTTGGCTGTTAGCTTTCTTTGATTGAGATTCTTGCTCAAGCAAAATCCAGTGGATTTTTTCTTCTGTTACGTTAAATCTTGTCTAGCCGTCTACGAACAAGTGCATTACATTTTGTCTCTTTATATAGTATATGGACTGATAAAATATATTGTGCTTCATTGTGTCAAAACCTTGAATTAACTGTTTCATCATTTGACATCCAGACACTTCGAAAGGCATCACCCCATGTTCCTTATGGTCAAAATTTGCAAGACACGAAATATCTTGTGATATTGGAATTAATATTAGATTTATGTTTCACAAAAGATGTATAGCTTATGCATCTAGTAAAGATTTATATGTTTGTAAAAATGTTAGAACTAACATGCAGCAATGGTGCAGGTTATGCAATGCCTTATAGATCTTGGTGCACTTAAACCAACCGGGGACTTGTCAGCGGTAAGTAAATGAACTTCCTGGACTCAGTAAGATTTCCGTTTCACTACTTTTATTCATAATCCATATCTAGGAGCTATAAATGCCGTTCTATGGCTTCTATGTAAGGAGATCTGTACAGTTTTTCTTGGTTCAGTGCCTTTATTTATAATCCATATCTTAAGAGTTACAAATGCCATATGTGATTTTCCAGGTGAGGAGATCTGTACAGTTTTTCTTGGACAATTTGCTAAGCCAGACACCAGATCAGCAGCAAACTTTGTCTGCAATTGGAGAAGTATGTGAATAATTAGTGATATTTGATCAATTGATTTTTGGTTGCTTTTGCTCATGACATTACCTTGGTTTTTTGTTTCTTTGTTGACAAAGATCATCTTAAGATTGATAATTATTGCTACGGTTAACCATAGTAGTTTTGAAAATCATTTAAGTGGCCCCTCCAACTTTGAGCTATCTTCAATCACTGCCTCCAACTTTCAAAATAGCACCCTCGACTGCTCTTTAGGTTTCTGATCCTTTTGTTCAGTTTTCAGATTACTTTGTTTATCATAATGTCACATTAGACTGCGATGGAACTGAGTCTGTATTATTAATTCCGAGCAACTAAGATAAACTAGTGCAAGCCTCTTCAATGAGAAATGGAAGAGGAAATAGGGAAAATCGACTAACAAATCCTAGCTGCAGCAATAACAAGGGAAAGTACAGGGATAATTAGCTTATGGAGAACCTCCCTGGCGTTTAAGAGGTCAGAGGCTCTACCAACAAAACTGCCAATTACTCCCTGACTCTTGCCATAGTGTACACAACCCTAGAATCGACTCAGGTTCTATCTGGAAATGATGGGCCACAGAACTACTAGCCCAATATCTACTGTCTACTTATACCAGGAGGTTAGGTAGGCTTTCTCTAGTTTGTTTGGGCTGGTGGAGATGTAGGCCCATCAGACCATCGTTTGTGACATGCTATAATGCACAGATACTGTATGTGAACATATCCAACACGTTGATAATTGATATTTCCATTTTTGAAATAGATAGTATACATACTTCTATGATACTTGTGTGTCTGTATTATTAAACACACCAAATATATAATTGCAACCCGAAAGATCAAAACTAAGGGTATAGTATTGAACACCAAACAAAACATAACTGTACTTTTACTAATATAGGGCCTGCTAATAAGAATAGCATCAATCTATTCTGTTGCCTGGCATTTGTAAAGAGGACAGCTTCTATGTTTGGCTCATCGAAACATACGTTTGCCATTATGGGGTTTATTTTCCTCTTTTTATGTTGATGAGGGTGTTTGCTGAAAATTCAATGGGGATATTTGCAATTTCCCTCGTGATCTTGACTGGACAGTTTGTAAACTGTGGCTTTTTGTGGCAGGATTTATTTGCTATAGCTCAAGATCAACCTTTTCGGTTTCCATCCACTTTTACCTTTGTTCTCAGAGCCTTCTCAACTCTTGAAGGTGTGCCCCTGCCTCTTGCTTAAGAAAATACAGTCAGTTGTCCATTAGCAAAAGGGGGAATTAAAGGATAACATATGACACACTGCCTTTTCTCTTTCCCCCTTCTTCCCTTTTCTCAACTGCTTATTCCTCTTTTAACAGGCATAGGTTACATACTTAATCCAGATTTCTCTTTTGTGAAGATTGCTGCACCTTATGCTCAGGTTCGTATTGTCTAAGACACAGAAGTTTTCTCATAATGTGTTAACTTTTTTTAGCAATATATTGTGTGATAACTCTAACTAAGAAGTCTTCTCATAATGTATTAACTTTTATTTAGCAATATATGGTGTTATAACTCTTAAGCGGGATTCCATATGAATGGAGTCCAAGGAATAAGCGAAGATGATCATGAGTTATAGGCAGTGCGTTACGTTATTGTTTTTTGATATTAATTATGCATTTCAATTTGCACAGGAACTTCTAGATATAAGGCAAAAGCAGCAGACAGGGCCACAACTAGTGGAGCAAATAAGGAAACAAGCAAATGATGTATGAAATAGCATCTGGAACTCTGTAATTGTTCATTTTTGGTCTAGATGATATTCCTTGTCACAAGAAAATTTTTGAAAAGCAATTACTCAATGATGCAATAATCAGCCAACTTATGCCGTTATGTTCCTTGGAAATTTGTTAGGCAAGATCCTCCACCATATCAATGCCATACAGAGTACAGAGAATAGAGGAGTTTGTGAAGCAACTTGAGGATGGGGATCTGAAACTCCGAGTCCGGGTGCTTGAGGTAAGTTTTATTTTATTTGAACAGGAATGGTAACAGAATAGAGAACTAGGAGGGTAAAATATAATCGTAAAAACAAATTTTGCACGACATACTTTATTCTGATGTGTCCATGCATACATATGAAGTTATGTAAAAGGTTGTTAATACCGAGGCTCATTCGTTCTATATGTACACCCCACTCCTATCTATGAACAACACAAGGAATTCATACAATATTTCTCTATACCTTTATGATTTGTTTGGCTGTTGGGTCAAACAAGGTCAAGATCTGAGTATAAGAAAAATGGTAAGCTGCAACATTAGTGTGTAATGTAGAACCACCAATTCGTTGGATACTTAGCTTAACCAGTTATGTCGGGTTTTTGTAACCATTCGTCAGATCTGAAAAGGCATGGAATGTTATCACCAAAAAAAAAAAACAAGAAGCATGGAATGTAACTTTTTCCCCTTGAGAGAAATAATATTCTAAGATGCCATTGTTTTACTTGCAAATTCTTTTATTTGAAACTTGTGACTCCATTTCCCAGTCTGAGAGAGCTGCTCGGAAAGCAACAGTATTGCAAATGGCAACTATGTATACAGTATTGGGGGGAACCTTGCTAAATCTTGGCGTTACCATGACAAGCCAAGGCTATATCCCCATTGCAAATGGATCTTTCATTGGTGCAGGTGACTGACCATACATCATAACGCTTCTATCAACATGTTCATATTCTGTGTTTTTTTTATTGAGAAGTAAAAAATATTAATATAAGGAGACAAATGGGTGGGATCCAAAGAAATTGTGAGGCCCATCTATTCAAGTGGGACCCACAATTTATGCAATTCAGTTTCTCTGCACATATGGGGTGTTGTGGAGAGCCTGCACAGCGGAGATCCAACAGCCAGCATTGGTTTGAGAGATCTGACTGTTTGCATTTGCAGCTTCCATGGTCACCAAATGAGACAATTTCTTGTCATTGGATTTCAATTGTGTAGGCTCTACATAACACCCTTGTGTTGTAAAGGGTATAAGGCTTAAGGTACAAATTTGTCCCTAAAAGTTTCCGTTTAGGAGTAATGCTGTTCTGAAACTTTTTTGGGTTTAATGTTGTTCTAGAAGTTTTAAAATTTTGCAATATGTGCCCTATTAAAAAACTAAGGTTTTAAAAAGTTGACATTGACTATTAATATTTTTAATGTCTATGGGTTATGTTGCTCCATTTTAACCCTTCTAGTGCAATCTTGAACCTGAAAAAGGTTCGTGGGTGACATTGCTCATGGGTGAACTTCCGGGGTAAATTTTTACCATAACATGATGGCCTGAATACAATTTATGTGGGTCTCGTACGCTTAGTAACTGTTTCTTATGTTTAATATCTGCAGAATTAGATATTATCCTTATCTTTATGTTATCTTGTGCGAGTCTTGAGTTCTTTTTCCCCTCATGTGGCTGATCAGCATCACCCGGTTGTGCAGGTGTTTTTATGACACTATTCTTCAGGTCTATGCAAAGGGTGAAGAAGCTTGATAAATTTGAAAAAATGATATAACATATACCATACAAATTTGATTCTTTCAAGGATATTATAAATAAAATATCAAAAGTATACGAGTTTCACAGCAACAGGCTAGGAGACAATGGTGATACTGCATCAACATGTACCCCGTTTAAGTGAGATTTTTGCATTCAAGATGTACAAGGTAAATAAAGTGTGTGTTTGGGAATCCGTTGAGAGAATGATTTCACACAAGTCGAGACAAGTATGTGGGAAGAGTTTTGTCTCGATTTGCGTAAACGTAATTGCTAAACATGCACAAAATGTCATAGATGCTTTGTTTCCACATGTAAAACCTGACTAAGTGGGATTTGAGCATTCCACTTATTATAGATGTGACAATATATTTTATATATTTGTAATGGTTGTTAGTGTAGGATTTGACCAAGAGGGGGTGAATTGGTCACTTTTAAAAAATTAAAATCATAATGTACAGAATTAAAATAATGTCATCGAGTGAGATGAGAGAGAGAAAATGAACACAGAAGATTTATCCTGATTCGGTCCTCTTAACCTACGTCCAGTCCTCAGAGCTCCTTTGAGATTTCTCAATCCACTATCTGCAATAACCGGAGGCTTCACAAGCTTTTACAAATGGAACTCACTCCCCCTCACACTTTTCACTAAAACAGAGTATCACACACTCCGTTTTCTAACTCAAATTTAGCCCAATAGATTCAAGGTCCCAACCTTGAATTTTTCACAAATTTATATTTGAGAAAGGCTATAAGAACTCTTTTAAAGGAGTAAATATGTAATCACTGAAGTACAGGAAGTGCAATGAATGATTTACAGAGAGCATAATAAAATGTCATAGGATATTCACAATATTCGTCCTCCTTCTCTATATTGAATGCTTGTGCTTTTATAGGTGAGGAGTAATGAAGTAGCCTTTAGACTCCATTAATAGCCGTTACTCTCAACACCAACCAATCTGCTTCACCATTAATGAAGCATTTAATGCAGCTTGAATGAACGACAGCGAATGTGGCAGATGAACGTTGAAGGCTTCTCGTCTGAGAATGAGTCTGCTTTTTATTCCTTATTCCTTAGCTTCATGCATTTATGAGAGCAGATAGTATTCAAAATGTCATTACACAAATAAAGAAAGTTTCCACAGAGCGTAGGTGAAGTGTGTCAAAAGCAAAGTTGTCAGACAAATCAGTGCTCGAGTATTGCCATGTTAATTTCAAAGAAAAACTCAATGCTATAACTTAATGCTAAAGCATAATATGGAAGTATTTGAAAAATATATGAATACTCAAGTATTAAAACATAATGCTTCTAGTGAAATCAATGCTATGAGATAGTGCTGGAGCATTAGAAAGCTTTTGCCAGTGAGAGGAGTCAATGCTTGAGCATTGTGCCTTAGTGCTTGAGTACTGACAATACTTTCTAAAATTGCTCGAGCATTTGGTACTGGTATTTGAAAAAATATGTTTAAAGTACTCAATACTCGATCACTAATTCCTGGTGCTCGAGCACTGAGCGTGCTTACACAGTTTGCTGAAGCATTTTCAGAAAGCATGAGTGAGCAGTGAAACTTTGGGGTCAATGCTCGAGCATTGGGTGCCAGTGCTCAAGCATTGACATTGCTTTCAGTCAATGCTGGCAGCATTCACTCATAGCACTGTTAAAAACTCCTCAACACTCGAGCACTGAGTTCTAGTGCTCGAGCATTGGCTCTACTTTCTACCTCTGCTTGAAGTACTGACTGGCAGCAGAGATAAAAAGCTTCAACACTCTAGCACTATATTTTAGTGCTCGAGCATTGACTATGCTTTCAGCCACTGCTTGAAGCATTCCATGACAGCACTGTCTGAGAGCCTTTGATTTTAGCCCGATGCTCGAGCATTGGCAATACTTTTAATAAAGCTTGAAGTATTTACTGAAAGCATTTCATAAAGCTTCATTTTCAGAACTCGATGTTCAAGCATTGAGTTCCAATGCTCGAAGCATTGTCAGTGCTTGAAAGTTTTACTCGAGTACTCAGTGAAAGTATTGCTCAAAAACATAAGTTCCAAAATATAGTACTCGAGCATTGATTTCCAATGCTTGAGTGTTGGTAATACTTTAACTTATTGCTCGAGCATTTTTAGAAAGCATTAAGTTATAACTTTGAAAAACATTGCCAAGCTCAGAAAACATATTTCAAATTCATAATTCCTTTTTAAAATATAAAATATCAATTTTGGCATCATCAAAACATAATATCAACAATGGTTAAATATAAGGCTGTTACACTTTTGAAATCATGACCTGGCGTGTCAACCACGGATGAGGACTAAAGTGATGAGATGTAATCCCATATAACTCAAAGATCAGCAAAATCAGCTGTAGGACCTAAAATGGAGTCACAACGGCTGATACTAGGATAAAATACAAATGCAATGGGAATAATTGATTGAGATATTGCGATGGGACTGATGTCAATGTACAAATCTCTCTCTCTCTCTCTCTATATAGGGAGATTTACTGTACAGTCCCACATAAGGGACTTATTTATCAAATGGTCCCAAGTTTTAAAATATTTATCAAATGGTCCCAGAGGTGTTGTCAATACAGCGCATGGTGTTGTCAATGTAGCGCATGGTGTTGTCACGTGACAACCCTTGACAATACCATGAGCTAAATTGACAACACCTCTGGGACCATTTGATAAATATTTTAAAACTTTGGACCATTTGATAAATAAGTCCCTTATGTGGGACTCTACAGTAAATTTCCCAATGTTTTTCCAATGAAATTCCTAATCTAACACAATAATGGCTCTGTAGATTGATTGTATAATTTTACCTAACTTTATAAAAAATCTCAACTTAAATGCTTTGCTATTTTAAACTGTGACATGAAAAGATAAAAATAGCCCATAATTTTATTTGAGAATACGGTAAAGAAGTGTTTTAACTATTTACGAGGTAAATGTATGAAGTAAATTATATTATTTTACCAAAAAAAAAACTTTCAATTCAAAATAACAATTACACCCAACAATGTCAAATTTGAATGTGGTAAGCCATTTTAGCCTATAAGGAGGATATAAATCCAAATAAGGAAGCGCATTAGTTTTTTGGTATAAACCATCCGGTATCCTGGGGTATCCTGGGTTCATTGTCCGCCCCAGACTAATCCGGACCCCCCGCGAGGAGACCTTACGGTGGTAGCGAAGTACCGATGGGACAACCTCTTTGAGGCTGCGTTAATTATCACGGCTGTCACTCCCCAGGAAGCGCATTAGTTGAGAGAAAGAAAAACATGAGATATTAATCTCAGGGTTTGGGGACTTCTTGCTAACTCAAAAAAAAAAAACCAATAGATAGGGTTTGTGATGGTGTCATACATACTAACTCAATCAAAACTCCTCTTACATTCTTATTTTATAAACTCTAAATCATATTAGAATATGAGGAAAAAAAGTCATTTCCAGGTCGCAAAATTCTAGAATAAACATGTTACCTTAATATCTTTATATTAGACCCGTTTTAGAATGCGGTAGAGAAATACTTTTATGCAAATCGAAGTAAATATGTGGAGAAGATTATGTACTTATTTGAAAAAGCTTATTTACTCCCCAAAAGCACATTTAACATTTTTCTGCAAAACGAGATAATATCCTCTATATATTTACCTCGATTTGCATAAAAGTAATTTTCTACCGCGTTTCAAATCTAACACTGTCTCATTTTATAAAAAACACTGTTACAAACAAGCAGGGAATCAATTTTTGGCCGAGCGTTTGGTGCGAAGAGACAAAAGCGACACAATGCGTGTCACTTGGTGACGGAGACAAGGGAACACAAGCAAACGGTTTGCATTATATGATGTGAGCAAAACCAATTGCTTTCCTTCTATACCAAGTCATTCGTACATTAATCCCACTCTCGTTCCTTCTTTTACATTATATAGAAAAGATTATACCGTCACACTTCCTATTACCTAGTACCAAAAAAACAACCCAGCACAGAAAATTAAGCACAAGTGACTAAACAACAAATAAACACAGCATTACAAGTTAAACAATAATAACAACAAAGTATTAAGCATGGGCCATCTTAACGGGGGTTTGTTTAGGTATGAGTCAATCTCAAATCAAACATTGGTGTTATTGTTGTTGCTGCATTTGCGGACAAAGTAGCGATAAGCAGCGACCTTTTTCTTTCTGGAAGCAAAGTTATCAACTGACAGGACAAGATTGCCTGCTTCTTTTGCAGTGAAAGAGTTGTGAATTGCTTCCTCTGATGCTAAGACCTTCCTTGCCTTCTCTACTGCGATGCTGTAGCTTCCTTGTGCACTTGGCACAAACTCTGCACTGTACTCTAAGTCCCACCCTCCCACCACTATGTCCCATGTTATCGTTGCTCCGCCCTGATCACATCATTAACAGCACATGAAGCAGGCTCTGATGCCATATTAGAATTCAGTGAATTAGGCATTTATTAGATTTGCTTGTTTATCGAAATGACTTGAACCAGTTTGAGAGGCTTGACTCAAGAATAGTTCAATATCTTTGATTCATCTTCCACTTGGCAGTTTTAGTTAGAATGATTACCTCAATTCCTTCTATTTGGATGTTCACCTTCTCTCCTCCTTTGACAGTGAACTCAGAAGCAGGTTTGGGAGGACCATTCTGCAAATCATTGGGCCGACTCAGCCCTCCATACTGAACTGGAATATCCTCAGGCCTTATGAATCTGTACACACAAACCAACGCATTAATCTAACCAGAATAGTTTAGGTGAAGACATGTGAGAATATTGTTTGAATCAAACTGAACGAACCACGTCTTACGCAAAAGGACAAAATCAAATCAGACAGTTTATTCAATGCTTCAAAAAAACACATTCAAAATGAAATAATTCTGATTTCTCTGAACAGAGCAGGGTCATCATCCAGAAAAGAAAAAGATGAGCCATTCATAGGAAAGGAAACAAAAGGGAATCTCTGATCTCACTTGTAAAGTGTCTCTGCAGCGTTTCCCTCCTTGGAGATCACAAACTTGCTCTTCGTTCTTTGGGTCAAAAATGGACTGAACATTGAGTACAGCATGCTGAAGTACCAGGGCACATTAATGAAAATCTGAAACACCCCCACCACCACCACCGCCATAATCCATCAAACAAAACAATCTCTTATGTTCAAGTTTGTCCTCGGAAGAAACAAATGGAAACAACGGGAAATAAATTAATCTTTAAGGTTACCTTACGGGCCACCATTTCTGGATAATTGTCTTGGAACAGAGAGAGAATATGATTGGAAGCTGCCCTGAGCTCCCTCTTGGGCATGTCTTTCAAATCTGTGACCTGAATCAGAGAATTAACACCACCTGGCTTAAAATGAAGAAGCTTGATTCCTCTTTCAAGAACTTGAACTCTCCATCTCAAGAACTTCTTTAGCTTCTCTTCGTCACCGAAAATCCTTTCGTACATTTCTTTGTCCCT